>SNVD02003066.1:0-17192 GCA_013180625.2 Boswellia sacra | reverse complement strand
GGCTTACCTCATTTACTCTCCATGGTACTTGTGGCTCAAATCCGCTACTGAATTGATAGAAGTTTACTGCCATGTTGTCTAAACACAAACAATCAGAAAAGAAAAAAAAAGAAAATATGAATCAACAATGAAAACAAAATAACAAATCGATTAGAAAATCAATCCCCGGTAACGGCGCCAAAAAACTTGATGCGTTCGAAACTAGCAAGTATACTAGTCGCACAAGTAATAAAGTGATGAGTAAGATATCGTTCCCACGAGGATTGATTCTAATTAAATTTGTTATTCGAAAGCAAAAACAGAGTAAATGGGGGGTTTTGTTGATTGATTAACTAAGTGAAATAATAATGCACACGAAGAATAACAAAACAAAAAGTTAATTCGAATGAAAAATCAATGAGAGAAAGCTGGTTAAGGGATCCTTCTCTACCACAAGATATGGATTTGCGGATTAATTGTAGAATTGTCATCCAATTACACCATTGAAATTATCAACCGTAGATAACAACAAGCTCTGTTATCCCAATCTTTCCTTACTTTGTTGTTAAATAAAACAAGCTCTTTATTTAATCTCTATCCATTAAACATCCTAGAACAAGCTCTCTAAGTTTAATTCAATGGAAGCATTACGATGAGAAAGATAGGTTGATCTAAGCAATAATCACACAAGTTCAGATTATTTAACCTAGGTTGTATTTTCCAATTGCAATCTCTGATCACAAATTTGCTACTAATGATTGGAAATTCAAGACAATTACGGATCAAGATTTCTAATCTAGCAATAGACAATATCCAGATTATATTCAGCTGGCCACCAAAATACAATCAGCAAGTAATCATAAGCATTAAACATGGGAAAATACAAGCAACTTTAATTAGAGAATTGGATAATAAATTCTTGCACAATCAACTCACAAACACCATATCAAGGGCTTTGAAATCACCCTCAACCAATTCAGATTTAGTTACACATATTCAGAAATAATACAAATACAATACAATATGGAGACATTCCAGAAAATGAAAGGGAAAGGGAAAACTTAGCAAATTTGATGAAATCTCTTAGGATTTGTAGTTCTTCCTCTTTCCAAGCCTTCAATCTCCTTCAAGAACTCCAAGAGATGAGAGAAATCCCAAAGATGCAGCCTCCTCCACGTTCTCCCCTCTTCAAGTTATGAAAAAAAAACCCTAAAATGTGTTTAAATACTCTGCTACAGTGACTTGCTACAGTGCCCGTATTATACATGCTACAGTGCTTGTGGAATTATATTTCTATACATTTCACACTGTTTTGATCACAACTTTTGGTACACTAAATGGATTTATAAACCGTAAATTTCTCCATAAAATAGACTTCGAGAGCTTTCCAACGGTATATAACATGTCATCGGGTTCATTGTATATCAATACAATTAAATCCGAGAAGATCAATGACTAGCAGAGGTAAAAATGAAGGGTTTTACTCCATTTTTGTGCAAGTTGCTCCAAAACTCCTACAAACATCAAAACACACAAAAACATAAAAATACCACGGAATATAGCAAAGAAACATGGACGAATTGATATAAAAGTAATACATAAATAGACACCTATCACAGAAATTAACTCATCTTCATGCATCATCAAATTCTCAAATGTGAATTTAATCTCATCAATATAGATCTTTTAACAAAAGCAGTACCTTAATGTTTTACCTCAAGAATGTCTCAAGATTCTTTAACCACTTTGCATCTTGAAATTTGTCCAAAGTTATTTAAATCCACAATGGCAAAAATCATATTAAAAGCCTTTGAGTTCTGGCTTAAATGTCATTATTCTTCATTAGTCCATTCCTCTTCAGGTTTAGGTTTTGAATTGCCAAAAAGCATACAATCTTGTTGGTGGTGTCCATCCTTTAAGCACACTACTCCATGCCCTATCATTAAGAAGTTTGATAGACATCATCATTCTCACTTTCCAATATGAATAATTACTATCATCAAGAAGAGGTGGTTGTGTTCTAGTTCCCACATTTCCTACTCCATGCCTCCAAATCAACGTGATCTTTCTTCGCTTGTATGTCAGCCTGCTCTGATACCAATTGAAAGATCTAAAAGTATGAAGTTATGCATAATATAATATAAAGAGCTACAATTTACTAAGTTCTTGTTTGTACAATCTTTAGGAGCGTTTATAGTGTTGACTAACTCTCACACATTGACCTAATCTTTGTAAAACAAAATCTCGTCAAGATCTTAAACTCTAGTGACACTGTCCACTCTTTGTCGCTGACAACTTAACAACATACTATTAAGTAAAACATAACCACGATGTCTGATACTGAATTACATAAACACTCAACTCACAAGTTCTCTTAAGCGTATACCAACGTAGTAAGACCTAACCAAAGTTCATGCACGATCACAACCTCTCATACATGAGTAAAACACTCATAAAACAAAATCAAAGAAGCATTCAAGTTTTTGCATTGAAGCTCTCCTATAATACCTCTTGAAATGCTATGACATACACTCATATATATGTTATGTAAAATAACGTTATATATATAGTGTGAAACCCAGTTGTGCGTTCTCACAAATATCTTGTGGATTCTCAATGAAACTCAAAACGGATAAAGAACAATAGTTTAGGAAGTGATATAAGTAATCTCCTAAATGGAATAGGACACAAATAAATATACTCATAATTCAACTAGGATACATCAATAATGTCATAATTTAAAGAGATTTTCAATATAAATCAAATACTTCCTAAAATAAACTTTAGAAACATTAAATAAAAAATAATATAACACAATGCTTTTATCACAATTTGGTCCAAAATTCTCATGTGCATGACACATGCAAGAATGTCATGCGCTGACACCAACAATATTGATAAATTATTTTTGTATAACTCAATAATTTTTTTTAAAAGAGGTGTTATGGATATTAGTATGAGTGCAAATAGTCTCACCCTTAATTTTATTTAAATATATGAAAGTCAAAATTTAGCTTACAATTCTTAAAAGAAAAATAGAGTTAATTAGCTGAAACCTTAGAGGCGTGTAGAGAAATTAAATTTCTCTAAAAATTAGTGTTAGTGTCTTAGGATTTTTTTTTTTAATAGGTGACATGTACACAAACATATTTTAAAAGACAAAATTACTATTGAACAAATAAATGTCATAACTTACAAAGTGAGAAAAAGCCATAGCTAGCCACACAAATGCATAGTTATTGGAATAAAATCATAGGCCTGGATGGCTCGATAATGAAAGATATTATAATTAGAAGATACAATAAGATGATATGTTTATAAACAAATGTCAAACCAATTTCTAAGGATCATAATTGCATGATATGTTTTCAAATTAACTATGGGTATGTTCAAAAAGACCTTTATTTGTCACATTAATATAATAGAAGTTTTGTTCTATTAGATCTAGATATTTTGATGATAGAGATTGAATCTGATTTTGATTTGGTATTTTAAGAGAAAAAAATTTCTTTATAGAATCTAAAGACAAATATTTAACAGCAATTTTTTTAAAATGTGATGGAAATCACGCAAAGTTCACTGACCATGGACCCACCCTTGAGAAAAAAAACTACTAATGAAACTTTTTTGGTTGTATTTTATTTAAGTCGAGTATTCTTCTGCTTTAAATAAATTAAGTAATTTTGTTAAAATTTATTGAATTTGAATTTCATTAATATTTTAAATGACCCTTGGATAGGATACAACAAAGGATGAGATTTCAGAATTTGGAATCTTACTAATGAGAAGTCAATTTCAATTGCCCTAGGGTACACGGACCCATGTGATAGTAACCTAGAGCAAAAAGAGGGCATTCGTCAGCCTAAATTTTTTATTCAAATTTAAGCCCTCCTTAACACGTGTTTTATGATTTGTTATCAAGTTAAATATGACACCTAGATTTTTTTTAGAGTAGCAATTTGTGTCACGTGTATCAATTCATTTAATTATTCGCGTCGAGACATAAAATATAGATTCAATATAGTTATTAAATGTGTCACTGACGTGTTATAATCGTGTCATATTTAATTCACATAATTTAGTTAATTATTTAACCAAATTATACATAATATATCATATTCTATAAATTTATATCAATTAAAATTATTTTTAGAATATAAATAATTGTTAGTAAAAATATTATTAAAATCATCATAATTTACTATTACATAAATAAATTTTCTTTTTAATATAAAATTTCTAGCCTTATAACATTTATATTGTAAACAGATAAAAATCCATATCAATAAATGAGTTTGAATGTTAAGGTAGTCAGATATATTTAACTATTCGTGTTATTAAACATGTTCATGTGTTGAATATCCGAAACACAAATCTGATCCATTTATTAATCGTATATCATGTTCATATTGTGTTCGTGTCATGTACATATGTTGTGACCAAAATCGTCACCCCCAAATTTTTTGTATCATTACATATTTCCAATTAAATCTTTTAATAAATTTTTTTAGAAAAAAGAGGTTGTATTTTTTTTAAATTATACAATGATATTCTACTAAATTTTATTTGTTAATTATCTATATTCTTTTTAAATTATGAATTTGAATTTCACAACAATTTAAGCTTTAATAGCCTTGAATTCAAGAAAGAAAACTTTGGAAATTGGAATGTTATATATGAATGAGAAGTTGATTGCTAAAACGAATGGACCCATGTGGTGCGCTAAGAACAAGAGACCATTTTGTCGGCCTAAATATTTAAGAAAGTAGTTCGTGCACGAGAAATGCAAGAGCGGATACATAAACAAAAGCGCATTTCCTTCCTTTTGGATAGCTTTCCCCGGCATTGTCATCTATTAATTGCTTCCATCCCTAAAGGGAGCCTTCAAGGGCAATGTCAAGATAAGGCTTACTTTTAATGCGAAGGCGTCATCATTGAGTAGCAGGTTTTGACTTGAATCTTCGAGCCGCTTGGCTCTTGGTGGCATTAATATGGTCAGTCAATCAGTACCTGCCTTGTCTTCTCTATTGATCGTTCCCCTTGACAATAACTATAATAGCAATTACAATGGGAAGCAAGGCTGTAAGGTCAGTTCCAAAACAATAGTATGACAAACATATGTCCAATCTTAGAAACTGATCAGGTGAAGGACACAAGAAGAGAAATGCTTAAGTATTGGCATCCCTATATGGCCCTATAACGGAAGCTTTTATAATTTTAAGACAAATGCTTAAGTATTGGCATCCTTATATGGCCCTGTAATGGAGGCTTTTATAATTGTGAGATAAATGCTTAAGTATTGGCATCCCTGTATGGCCCCATAATGGAAGTTTTTATAATTCTAAGAAACAACAATATTATATGCTTACACACAAATGTCAAACCATTTACTTAGGTTCATGCCTTTACAATATGTTTATCAAATCAAATATGGAAATGTTCAAGACTCCCTTACCTTACACATAAATGTTGATTTAAGTCTTAGACCATTTTATTAAATATTTGGAAGGTTAAGATTCATAATTGTTCTATTCAGTTCCTACTTTCTACCTCTTCATACTCCATTTTTATTTTTATTTTTTTACAATTTTTCCCTAGAATAAAATTACTAAAAAGAATACAACCATGAACCACCTCCGTCCAATACGAGCATCTTGTCCACCCTGAGAACTACAAGAAGATGTTGCTCCCATCGGTCCTCAGCCTACAGTTGTTCCCGCCCAGAACTGTAACCAATTAGGCACTTACTATTAATATATCATGACCAAAACTTGCGGGCCAAAAGGAGTATGACATGTGTTTCATGATGATTGGCTTATGCTTGTTGAGCATTGTGGCTCATATGCTAATGGGAGAGATCCCACATTGGTTAAGTAGCAAAGTGTGGGTCTCATGTGGGCTTATAAATAAAGCCATGTGAGAGATGTTTAAGTGTCCCATTTGAAATATCATTCCACCCCCTATAATTGCAAGGTCTCATTACAATACCTCATAGTTTAAGGGCCTTTCGTAAGGACCTTAAAGTTTGTAATATTGTTTTTTCCCCTTTGTTTTCGGTATTTGTAGTATTGCCCAAGTGTTTGGGTAATTACAGTTTGGCCCAATTATTTGGATAATTACAGTTTGGCCCAACTATTTGGATAATTACAGTTTGACCCAATAGTTGTGGTATTTGTATTGTGGCCCAAAAATTTGTAATTCTCTTTGAAGATAGTGGAAAGTTTCTTTAGCGGTGCCCGAGGACGTAGGTATTTATACCGAACCTCGTTAAATCTTGGTGTTCTTTCTATTTCTGCATTGTGGTTGATTGGTTGCCTCTTTAGTTGCTATTATATTCAATTATCTAGCATAGTTTGAGTTGTCCATTTGGTTGTTCTGTTGGTTACCGCTTTTGCTTGTGCATAACAATTGGTATCAGAGCCGAAGGTTTTGGGTAGTTAGTGGCTATTTCATTGAAGCACTTACTACTGTTCTGGGCTGTTTATTTTTTGATTGCTAGTTATTGAATATAATAGTTTGTTTAGAGCTTGGTTATTGGTGATTTGTATATTGAGCTTATTTGTGAGAGGTAGTGATGGCGTCATCGTCGACTGTATTAGAGAAGATAGTGATTGTGAAAAATGCAAAAATAGATACATTGACAGTGAGAGGGCGTAGTCAAAGTAGGAAACCAGGAAAAAGGGAAAAATCTTGGTCGAGGGGTAGATTAGGAAAAGATGAGTGTGCCTTTTGTCGTGAGAAAGGGCATTGGAAGAAAGATTGTCCTAAGTTGAAAAAGAAAGATAAGGGCAAGGCTGTTTCTGATGCGTGTTGTTGAGCGTGAAGATGATAGTGATTCAGATATATGCCTAGTTGGTCATCCATCCACTTCTGGTTCTGATGAGTGGATTATGGATTCAGGTTGTACTTATCATATGTGTCCACATCGGGATTGGTTCTTTCAATTTGAGGAGCTTGATTGTGGAGTTGTGTATATGGGCAATGATGATATTTGCCATACTGCTGGGATAGGTTCGATCCGATTGAGGAATCATGATGGACTGACTAGAGTTCTGACACATGTTCGGTATGTACCAAAGTTGAAGAAGAATCTCATCTCTTTGGGAGCGTTAGAATCTAAAGGCCGTGGCATATCTATTCGAGATGGTATTCTGAGGGTCACTTCAGGTGCTCTTGTTGTATTGAAAGGCACTAGGAGGAACAACTTGTATTACTATAATGGTAATACGGTTATTGGATCAGCTGCTATGGTTTCTGATAATGATACAGGTTCAGAGATCACGAGACTATGGCATATGCGTTTGGGACATGCAGGTGAGAAAGCCTTATTCAGTTTGGTGAAACGAGGCTTATTGAAAGGTGCAAAGACCTGTAAGCTGGATTTCTGTGAGCATTGTGTTCTGGGAAAGCAAGAAAGAGTGAAATTTGGCACCGCTATTCATAATACCAAGGGTATTCTTGATTATGTTCACTTAGATGTGTGGAGACCTATTAAAACCGCATCGATGGGAGGTAGGCACTACTTTGTTACTTTTGTTGATGACTTTTCCAGAAGAACTTGGGTGTACTGTTTGAAATCAAAAGATGATGTACTTGGTGTTTTCCTTAAATGGAAAAAGATGATTGAGACACAGACTGGCAAGAAGATCAAGCATCTCAGAACAGATAATGGTGGTGAGTATTGCAGTGATCAGTTTTTGAAATTGTGTCGTGATGAGGGTATTATATGTCATTTTACCGTTAGAGGTACACCACAGCAGAATGGGGTGGCAGAACGCATGAACCGGACATTGCTGGAGAAAGTTCGCTATATGTTGTCCAATGCTGGGTTGGGCAAGGAATTTTGGGCTGAGGCTGTGACTTATGCATGTCATCTCATTAATCGTCTACCTTTAGTTGCTATTAGTGATAGAACTCCATTGGAGGTATGGTCTGGACAACCTGTTTCTGATTATGATTCTTTACATGTTTTTGGTTCCACTGCATATTATCATGTGAAAGAATCTAAGCTGGATCCTAGAGCCAAGAAAGCGATTTTCTTGGGATTTGCTTCAGCAGTGAAAGGATATCGTCTGTGATGTCCTAGTTCGAGGAAGATTGTATCCAGCAGAGATATGACATTTGATGAGTCTTCAATGTTGAAGAAATCAGAAAACCAGACAAAGGTGAATGGTACTCCACAGTAGGTGGAGCATACTCAGCAGCAGGTGGAGTTTGAAACGACGACATTGAAACCAGTTAGATCTATTGAGACAGATGATGGTACTCCTATGATAGAGGAGGATTTGGGAGATGATGGAGAGGGTTCTACTCAGGAATCTCAACAGCAACAAGAATCTATTACAGTTAATAGGCCAAGACGTGAGATTCGCAGACCTGCTCGATTTGCTGATATGGTGGCCTATGCACTTCCAATTGTAGATGCTGATGTCCCTTCCACTTATAGAGAGGCAGTCAAATGTTCTGAAGTTGATGAATGGACGACAACTATGACTGAAGAGATGCAGTCTCTTCAGAAGAATGAAACTTGGGAGCTAGCTCAACTAACGAAGGGTAAAAAGGTAATTAGGTACAAATGGGTATATGCAAAGAAAGATGGATTTCCTGACAAGAATGACATCCGCTATAAGGCAAGGTTGGTAGCTAAAGGCTACGCTCAGAGGGAAGGAATTGACTACAATGAGGTATTTTCTCCAATTGTGAAACATTCTTCCATTAGAATTTTGTTAGCCTTGGTAGCTCAGATGAATATGGAACTAGTTCAATTAGATGTAAAAACTGCATTTTTACATGGTGACTTGGAAGAGGAAATCTATATGACTCAGCCAGAGGGATTCAAAGTTGTTGGTAAAGAAAATTTGGTTTGCAAACTAAAAAGATCGCTTTATGGTTTGAAGCAATCTCCTAGACAGTGGTATAAGCGATTTGATCGGTTTATGATGGGTCAGAGGTACACAAGAAGCAAATTGGATAATTGTGTGTATTTTCGGAGGCTACATGATGGTTCTTTCATTTATCTACTCTTGTATGTTGATGATATGTTGATAGCTTCGACGAATGTCGAAGAAATTGTAAAGTTGAAGACTCAGTTGAATCGAGAGTTTGAGATGAAAGATTTGGGAGAAGCTAAGAAGATTCTAGGCATGGAGATTAGCAGAGATAAATGGAGAGGCAAGATTTGTTTGACTCAGAAGCAATATCTGAATAAGGTATTACAGCGGTTTGGCATTACAGAGCAATCAAAACCTGTAAGTACCCCACTTGCTCCTCATATGAAGTTCAGTGCATCTTTATCTCCTAGTACAGATGAGGAACGAGAGTATATGTCTCGAGTTCCATATGCTAATGTAGTTGGTAGCCTGATGTATGCTATGGTGTGTACGAGACCTAACATTTCACTTGCAGTTGGAGTTGTGAGCAGGTACATGCATGATCCTGGTAAAGGACATTGGCAAGCAGTGAAATGAATTCTACGGTATTTGTTGAGAACCGTAGATGTTGGCTTAGTCTTTGAGAGGGATGATACATGTGGTCAGTGATGAACACTTAAATATGCATGTTTAACAAGAGTTTAGTTCATCATATTGCATTAATAGTGTCATTAAATTCCTCAACTTAAGCATATTTGTAACATTTGCATCTTTGGAATTAATTTCTCTTAATTTTGGTTTTGTTACAGGTTTGGTAAAATGGGTATAACTCTCTATTTATAGATCAGAATGATACAATTCTTAATGTTTTGGAAAGCTGATTTAATTGTCTACAAGATTATATTTCACAAGCATCATCAAATTCGGGCTATTAGTGGACCAAAATTGGGCTTGAAGTGAACCCATCTACAGTCTCGGCCCAGTCTGATCAGGCCTCAGTATTTGGACCGTATCTCTCAAAATACGTATCCAAATTGTGCAAATCAATATATTATAGAAAGCTGAGAGAAATATCTACAACTTTCATGAAGACATGTGATTAAAATTCACAACATTTTGATGTCAAAATTGATGGTCAAAGTCGGTGTTTAATGATCCCAATTGTCAAAGATATTTACAACTAATATTTGACAATTATGCCCTTGTAATTTGACAAGTTTGCCCCAGGATATACCTTGTAAATAGAGGTGCCTTGTGACCCATTAGGGCATCTTGGCCTTGGCTGGAACATTTTGGCTTTGGCTAGGATCTTGTATTGTGTTTTGTGTGTTTATGTTATTAATGAATTTCCTTTTTCTTGCATTTTATTTTCTTTCTATTATAATGTTCTTCTAATTTCTCTTTTGCTAAGGTGAAAGGGTGAAACCCTTGATATGAGAATAAGGATTCTCTAACCCTTAATATGTGCTTAATAATCTTAATCTATAATGTTTATTCAATATGATTTATATTTAATTTCTTAATCAATCTTGACACCACTCGTAAAGTTGAGGTCTTGATCCATTGTCGACAATCCTTGGCACATCAAATGCTTGGATCCTTTCTAGATGATGTATGGTTCTGCCTTACCGACACGAATCTAGTTAGGAACCTTGATTTGTTGTAGACATATAGTGATTGGCACATTGGATGCTTGAACCCATTTACAAGAAGTGGTATAAATATTGGTAATGAAACAAATATAATTCATATAACTAAAATGGGTTAATTATCCTTGTTCGAAATATCAAGGGGATCCCCTAACCTTAGCTTCATTGTTATTGTGTTTAATTTCTCTTGTGTTATTCTCGTTATTAATTTCACGAATATTCTTTCCCTTACTTCATGACTTATCGATATTATCTTGTCATATCTTTGAATCATCATATCGTATTTGCTTAGCTTATAATTTGAGCGCTAAAATCTCCTTCCTCGTGGATCGACCCCGGTCTCACCGGTTTTATTACTTCGACACTCCTATACTTGGGAGACAATCCTTTTTTGGATGTGTCAAGTTTTTGGCGCCGTTGCCGGGGAAGGTAAAAATTGGCGTGCAAAATTGTAAGTATTCTCTTTTCTCATCTTAGATCTAAATTTTTTATTTTGTGTGTTCATCTTTTCCTCTCCTTTCTTCTCTCTTTTTTGCATGAAAATTTGGTCACGAACATCTAGTGGTAGACTTGTTAGAAAAACATCATCTTCCTTAGAAAACATGGCCAACAATCATGAGGAAATATTCACGGATGAAGGGGACAACCGTTCGCAACAAAATGATCAAAACAAACGAAGAACCCTCGGAAACTACATGAATCCGGTAAGGACTAGTGCACCATCTTGTGTAGTTTCTCCTCCAGATTCAATCCATTTTAATTTCAAACCAAGTTTTGTTCGACTTCTGCCCACTTTTCATGGCCTTGACATGGAGAACCCATATTCCCACTTGAAACTCTTTGAAGAGGTATGTAGCTCCTACACTGACCCAAATTGTAGCATAAACACCATTAGATTAAAGCTTTTTCCTTTTTCTTTAAAATATAAAGCTAGAACATGGCTACAAAATTTGAGGTCGAATTCCATCAGTTCATGGGATGAGATGAAACAACAATTTTTGAAAAAATTTTTTCCTACCCATAGAACAAATTCTCTTAAAAGACAAATTTCTGATTTCTCTCAGAAACAAGGGGAAACCCTTTACCAATGTTGGGATAGATCTAAGGAACTACTTAATACCTGTCCTCACCATGGTTTCGAAACTTGGAGAATAGTTGCACACTTCTATGAAGGGTTAACACCTCAAGATAGGCAATTAGTAGAATTAATGTGTAGAGGAGAATTTAAAGAAAAAGACCCTGAGGAAGCACTTGACTTCCTAGATTCCTTAGCAGAAAAGGCGCAAAATTGGGACACTGCTCGCACCTATGAGGTACCACGCAAGATCCAAACCTCGACATCCAATAGAGGTATTTACAACCTTAGGGAAGACCATGACCTTCAAGCCAAGTATGCATCCCTAGCTAGAAAAATCGAGGCCTTAGAAATGAAAAAGAGTGGTCAATTAAATTCTATTCAAGAAAATGTCTGTAACATTTGTGATGACAATGACCATTCTACTGATAATTGTCCAACTTTGCCTACCTTTAGGGAATGTCTCCATGAAGAAGCCAATGCCTTGAACACTTTCAAAAGGCCAAATCACAATCCATATTCACAAACCTACAATCCTGGTTGGAGAAATCATCCAAATTTTAGCTGGAAAAATGATAATCATGCACAATCTTCACAAGTCCCTTTTCAAACACGACAAATTTTTCAAAATTCTCATGATCATGCATATGCTCCTCCTCCTAGGAATGACTTGGAAGAAACATTGCATTCATTCATTACAAAGCAAGAGACTTTCAATAGTCAAACTACTCAAACACTAGCAAATTTGTCAGAAACTCTTGCAAAATTTGCATCTACATGTAGCATCCAGGAGAAAGGAAAATTTCCTTCTCAAACATTGCAAAACCCCAAAGATCAATCTAACTCAAATGCAGGGAATTCAAAAAACCATTATTTTGACCAAGCCAAGTCAGTCATGACCCTTCGCAATGGTAAGGTTGTTGAAAAACACATTCCTAATCCTTGTGAGAAAGAAGAAGAATCGATCTCTAAAGGACAGGAAGAGGTTGCCAACCCAACACCTAGCGAAGAAGAAACCAAATCCTCATCTGTGCCTCCATTTCCTCAAGCATTAGCTACACCAAAGAAGCTAACTCACAATTCTGAAATCTTTGAAATTTTCAAACAGGTAAAGGTCAACATTCCCTTGCTTGATGTGATCAAACAGGTACCTTCTTATGCAAAATTTTTGAAAGACTTGTGCACTGTGAAAAGAAAACTGAATGTAAAAAAGAAGGCCTTTCTAGCTGAGCAGGTAAGTGCTATTCTTCAAAATAATAATACAGTGAAATATAAGGATCCAGGTTGTCCTACAATTTCATGTGTTATGGGAGAGCATAAAATTGAACAAGCTTTACTTGATCTTGGTGCTAGTGTGAATTTGCTTCCGTACTCGGTTTTTCAAAAACTCAATCTAGGTGAGTTAAAACCAACTTCTGTCACTCTTTTGCTTGCTGATAGATCAATTAAAGTACCAAGAGGAATAGTAAAAGATGTATTAGTTCAAGTCGATAAATTCATTTACCCAGTGGATTTTATCGTATTGGACACACAACCAGTAGAAGTAAGCAATTCAATTCCTGTTATTTTAGGGCGTCCATTTCTAGCTACCTCTAATGCTTTGATTAATTGCAGGAATGGAGTCATGAAGCTATCATTTGGGAACATGACATTGGAACTTAATGTTTTTAATATGTGCAAAACAACCAAAATGAAGAAGAAGATGAAGTGATGAAGCCAATGTAAATGAACTCTATGTGGAAGTCACATCCAAAAAGGGAGTCTTCGACCCTTTGGAAACTCTCTATTGAACATTAGAACAAGCATGGAACTAGAGTCTGATCTTTATGATATATGTTCTTTATTGGATTGTGCACAGGTGATGGAAAAAGGCTCAAAATCAAGATTTGAAGAATTGGGGCAAATGAATGAAAGCAAGGAAGATGAAGCTCACAAGCTAGAATTGAAGCCCTTACCTGAAGGACTGAAATATGCATATCTTGGGGAGAATCAGACATATCCGGTGGTAATTTCTTCATCCCTCACATGCGAGCACCAAGGTAAGTTGATAGAAGTGCTTAAAAGGCATAAAAATGCAATTGGGTGGACTTTAAAAGATATAAAAGGCATTAACCCTTTAATTTGCACACAGAGAATACATTTAGAGGAAAATGCCAAAACATCTCAACAACCTCAAAGGAGATTAAATCCACACATGAAAGAGGTCATTAGGGCTGAAGTTCTCAAACTACTTGATGTGAGAATTATCTATCCTATTTCTGATAGTAAGTGGGTAAGCCCTACACAAGTAATACCTAAGAAATCTGGCATTACGGTAGTTAAAAATGAAAAGGGTGAATTATTGCCAACTCGTGTCTCATCTAGTTGGAGGATGTGTATTGATTATAGAAAATTAAATGCTGTCACTAGAAAAGACCATTTTCCCTTACCCTTTCTTGACCAAATTCTTGAAAGAGTAGCAGGAAACCCTTACTACTGCTTTCTTGATGGATACTCAGGCTACTATCAAATCCCCATTGCACTTGAAGACCAAGAAAAGACCACATTCACGTGCCCCTTTGGCACCTTTGCATTTAGGAGAATGCCTTTTGGACTTTGTAATGCCCCAGCCACTTTTCAAAGATGCATGTTAAGCATTTTCAGTGACATGGTTGAGCATTCTTCAGAAGTTTTCATGGATGATTTAACTGTCTTTGGAAACTCTTTTGATAATTGTCTTGAAAATTTAGAAAAAGTCCTAAAAAGGTGTGTAGAAAAAGGTCTTATTTTGAATTGGAAAAAATATCATTATATGGTCACTTCAGGAATTGTTTTAGGTCATGTGGTGTCTTCTAAAGGAATTGAAGTGGATAAAGCAAAAGTGGAATTAATTTCTCATTTGCCTCCACCAAAACAGTTAAAGAGGTTCGTTCATTCTTAGGGCATGCTGGATTTTATAGGAGGTTCATAAGAAATTTCAGTGCTATATCTAAACCTATTTGTAACCTCTTAATAAAAGATACTTCCTTTGAATGGACTCAAGAATGTCAAAATGCCTTTGATACATTAATTGGGCTTTTAACAACTGCTCCAATTATGCAATCTCCTGATTGGTCCTTGCCTTTTGAACTGATGTGTGATGCAAGTGATTATGCCGTTGGTGCTGTCTTAGGACAAAGAAAAGAAGGTAAGCCTTATGTAATATACTATGCAAGTAGGACTTTAAACGATGCACAAATGAATTACACAACAACTGAGAAAGAACTACTTGCAGTAGTATTTGCATTGGACAAATTTTGATCTTATTTAATTGGCTCTCCAACAATTGTTTACACTGACCATGCAGCTGTGAGATATTTAATAACTAAACAGGATGCAAAACCTAGATTGATACGGTGGATCTTATTGCTCCAAGAATTCAACATCACAATAAAGGACAAGAAAGGAGCCGAAAATGTCGTTGCTGATCATCTTTCAAGACTAACGACAAAGACATTAATTGAAACTTCACCTATCAATGATTCTTTTCCTGATGAATTTTTATTTTCCGTTGCTACTGTACCTTGGTTTGATAACATTGTAAATTTTCTTGCGACAGGGAAAATGCCACCTCATTGGAATGCTCAAGACAAAAGAAAATTTTTAACCGAGGTGAAAAATTTTTACTGGGATGACCCATATCTGTTCAAATATTGTCCAGACCAAATAATGAGAAGATGCATACCCGACAATGAGGTAAGTAGTGTCATTAAATTTTGTCATTCTGAAGCATGTGGAGGACATTTTTCATCTAGAAAAACGGCTGCTAAGATCTTACAATGTGGATTTTATTGGGCCACCTTATCTAAAGATGCACATGCATTTTGCAAAATGTGTGAAAATTGTCAAAAATTAGGATCTATTTCAAAAAGAAACATGATGCCGTTGAATCCCATTCTTATTGTTGAAATCTTTGACTGTTGGGGTATTGATTTTATGGGACCCTTTCCACCGTCATTTGGTTTTGTGTACATCCTTGTTGCAGTAGACTATGTTTCAAAATAGGTCGAGGCAATTCCATGTCGAAACAATGATCACAAAACAGTTGTCAAATTATTGAAGGAGAATATCTTAAGTAGATTTGGAATTCCTCGAGCCATTATTAGTGATGGGGGTACACATTTTTGTAACAAACCATTTGAAACTTTAATGAAGAAATATGGAATAACCCATAAAATTTCTACACCTTATCACCCACAAACAAGTGGACAAGTTGAATTAGGTAATAGGGAGATAAAACAGATCTTAGAAAAAACGGTTAACCCAAATCGTAAAGATTGGTCTTTAAGACTTAATGATGCACTTTGGGCTTACCAAACTGCTTTTAAAACATCATTAGGAATGTCTCCTTATAGACTAGTTTATGGAAAACCTTGTCACTTGCCTGTGGAAATTGAGCATAAAGCTTATTGGGGCATTAAAACATTCAACACAAATTTGAATGATGCTTGAAGTTACGTAAACTCCAACTTGAGTGAACCTTGAAAGAAATCAGGAATGAGGCTTATTGGAAAATTCTAAAATCTACAAAGAAAAAAATCCAATTTTTTTTTTTCAGATGGACTGAGTAAGGAGTCTTTGAATGATATCCAAACGACTCTTGAGACGCATTCTTGTGGACTTGTGCAGCGTGAAATTTTTAATTTGTGGACACAATTCCGAGATGAGCAGGAACGCTATAGTCTTGGGAATCTGACTCAAAACGACACTGTTTGCCAGTTTATAAGAAAACTGGATGGGAAGCATATCCCCAACTCATAGAAGGTGTTTAAGCCGTTTCTGGATGTAAAACCAGAGGAAGATGTGAGCCACAGTCACAATTACTTGTACATATGCATGCGTGCGATCATTTTTGAATTTTAATACCTCATAGCTGTCATTTTTGAATTTGTATCTTTTGTTTGACTTATGGTGTCTTATTTCATCATCTTTTGAATTTTTGTGCATTATTGTCAACCTTTTCAACAAACAATCGAGCTACCTAGATAGATATCATCATTAGCATACCTTTTTGCACTCCATAAATACCACATGTCTTGTTCTCTTCTTCACACATAGTTAGAGAGTTATATAGACATGGAGGGAACTTCAAAACGTCGAATCCAAAGGATATGTGTATTCTGTGGATCTCGACCAGGTAAAAGTGAAGAGTTCATAGAAGTAGCGAATTATCTTGGTAGGCTACTGGCTGAAAGAAAGATTCATGTGGTTTATGGGGGAGGTAGCCTCGGGTTACTGGGTTGTGTGTCAACAGCTGCACATGTAGGGGGTACTCAAGTTTTAGGAGTTATTCCTAAAGCTTTGGCTGTAGAAAGTATTGTTGGAAAAACGGTTGGGAAGGAGTTACAGGTCTCCTCTATGCATGAACGCATGGCACATATGCTCGTCAATTCAGATGCCTTTATTGCTTTACCAGGTGGCTTTGGCACCCTTGAAGAAATTTTTCAAATTGCCTCTTGGGCCCAACTGAATCTCCATCAAAAACCCATAGGTTTGTTGAATGTTAACAATTTCTTTGATCCTTTAATAAGCTTTGTTGATGCAGCTGTAGAACAAAATTTTATCCCACATTGGGCGAGAAAGATCCTTGTTTCTGCCACT
>SNVD02003065.1:0-17058 GCA_013180625.2 Boswellia sacra | reverse complement strand
GGTATATAACATGTCGTCGGGTTCATTGTATAGCAATACAATTAAATCTGAGAAGATCACTGACTAGCAGAGGTGAAAATGAAGGGTTTTACTCCATTTTTGTGCAAGTTGCTCCAAAACCCTACAAACATCAAAACCACACAAAAACATAAAAATACCAAGGAATATAGCAAAGAAACATGGACGAATTGATATAAAAGTAATACATAAATAGACACTTATCAAATTCCCCCACACTTAACCTTTGTATTCATCGAGCAAGTACAACATATGAAACAAAAACTAAACCGAAACAGAATCAAAGAAAAATTAAAACACACAAATGCTTCAATTGCCAAATAGGCCTCCAAAGATTGTACTTAATATAACCCAAGAAAAACTTCAAAATAATGCACTTGATAAGAATTTCATCTCAAGGATTAGTTTCGCTTCGCTTCAATCCTCAAGTGTTGTGTGTGTAGGAGCCATTCTCACTAATCACTTTAACCCGGATTAGTTTATGCATAAAAATGAATCATTTAATATTAAAAGAGGTTGTGTATGAAATGAACTCATAGGCCTGCTTTCAAGTCACTCTCCACTAATGTAGACATGCACAACACCAAGGATCAAGTAGGACATTATTAAGCTTGTAACGTTTGGCTTGGGTGAAGGTATGATAAAGGATAATAATTTGGCTCAAATCACCCACAAACACATAAATCATTCAGACTATGTAGAGCTCAACCCTATAACACAACTTCATTTCAATTCACCAGGTTACACCCCCAAACTTATTTAGAACCCTCAATCTTTTTTTTTTTTTTTCAGAAAACAAAAGAAAACTACACCCCCACACTTTGTTGTTTCATTCTTTTTAAGAACACTTAAGGGTATAGATATCTTATTCTTCTTCTTTTGTTCTTTTTTTTTACTTTTTTTACTTTTTTTTCTTTTTTTTATTACACTTCCCCTCCCCCACACTTAAACAACACATTGTCCTCAATGTGTAAGTACGTGGATGAGAAGTACAGATTGGCTTTTTTTTATTTTTACAACACAATAGGACTCACTTGCATTGCTCACGACACATCCCAACCTCCTCTAACTTCCCAAAACCAGAACATAGCTCAAAAATTAATTGTGAATGATCTACATGCTCATAGGTAAGGGATAAACTGTTTGGAACAAATTCATTTGAGGTTAGGAAATCTTTTAGTGAGTTAACAATGAAAAAGGCTTACAAAGGCTCAAAGGGGTAACTAGGGATCAATTTAGTAAGGGGGTTTTAAGGCCGCCAAACGGTCCAAAGATGGCCTAAATCATTTCCCCAATGTTGCACAGTCTAGGATTTCGCCTCGAGTGACCATCAAACAAGTTCTAGAATTTATTGAAATCTGAAGAAGCATTTAAATTACATAAAAACTTTCTCTAAGTGAACAAATAACTCAGTGATAATAGCTCAGTGCTCAATGTTGCGCAAGGAATCAAAAAGCAAAGCGAAAACCAATAAACATTTCAAGCACACAGATCCATGCATCATTTATCATTTTCCAAGAGTTATTCTTAATTCAATCATTATCTATCATCGACCCACAAAATGCAAGAAAAGAGGTACGTGGCGTTGTTACACCTGAGTCAAGATTGTATATTTCAACAATCCTTAGAACCAGTAGCCCGCAGACTTAAGGTTTCCAGCCTATATACCTTTATTATGAAAGAACAAAACAAGAAACAAGACACTTCAAACACAGGAAATAAAAAACTTACAGATTTATTGAGAGAGAATGCTGTTTCAAGAGTTAAGACAACCCCATAATTGCCATTTAGGTTTTTCCAAATGTTTTTTTTTTTCGAATCGATGCTGATAAAGACAAATAAACACACAACAACTCCGAAATTACATAAAACTAAACTTACTCAGAAAAAATAATTAAAGTTCCAACAAGCAACAACAAAAACAAGTCAGTTAGAATGAGGTCTAAAAAAGTTTAGAAGTTAGCTCCTTATTCAGCCATTTAGATTAAAAGAGATCCAAATACGTTTCAACGCGGACTTAAACTTTTTAAGCCACCACTCTAAAAAAAACCAAGATTAGAAAATATTACCTGGGAGGAAAGGAAACACCTGAAAAATCTCAAAATAAAAACAGAAAACTTCAAATAAACACAATAAAAAGAAGCAAACAAATGAAACACTATATCTGTCTCTTATACACATCTAGATGTGTATAAGAGACAGGTTTACGCCTCTTATTGCCTTCTCCAAACCAATCAATCCGAGCTGTTGTTGGATCAGGCGAATAGACGAATCTTGTAGTTTGTCAATTAACTCCCCTGCCGTTGAAGCTGTAACCAGGATTTGCCTCGCTGACGGTGAGATGAAATTTTTTTCTACAGCTTGATCAAGAAAAGACAACAAACCATCAAAAAAGTTATTGACATTTAACAAACCAATGGGTTTTTTATGGATGTTTAGCTGTGGCCAAGAGGTGATTTGAAATATCTCTTCTAATGTGCCATAACCACCGGGTAAAGCTATAAATGCATCGGACTTAACAACCATATGTGCAATACGCTCATGCATGCTAGAGACTTGTAACTCTTCCCCGATTGTGTTGCCTACGATATCTCGCACATCTAATGGTTTAGGGATAATGCCGAGAACTTTACTCCCTCCTAGGGATGCAGCTGTCGACACACACCCCATTAACCCAAGACTACCCCCTCAATAAATCAAATTAATACCCCTCGCAGCTAATGTCCTACCAAGATCAAGAGCTGCTGTGGTAAACTCTCCATCTTTACCAAATTGCGATCCGCAAAATACGCATATATTGCGGAATCGCGAATTGGTGTTTTCTCCATTTCTACAAGTGCTCTAATCTTGTGTAAGACACGTTAGATATTATGCTTTTCAATTGCAAGACAGGTTATGGAATGACATATAAAAATATGCAAAATGTATATATACACCCATAAAACTCTCAAATTTTGACACATGGGGACATACTTTCGGTGGGGGTTGCTCGATGCAGATTTATCGCCACAAAATTTAAAAAAATGAGATATGCTTTCGGCGAGGTTTGACAAAACCTACACACTTGTTTCCCACGTGAAGCATGGAAAATGGAGATAAACTTTCGGTGGAGGTTGACAAAACCTCCACACTTGTCTCCCACGTGTAGCATGAAAAGTAAAGATATACTTTCGGCGGAGGTTGACAAAACCTCCACACTTGTCTTCCACGTGTGCTTATATCATGAGGTAGTCATCTGGTTTGTCAAAAAGAAAACTTGAAATTAAAACAAACAAAATCAACAAACAACAATAACACAAAAACAACATTGATAATCAGATCAAACGAAACAAGAAAGAAATAAAATTCGACAACAACAACACACATTCAAATATACAAGTAGTCGTGATTGTGGCTCACATCTTCCTCTGGTTTTACGTCCAGTAACGGCTGAAACGCCTTCTATGAGTCGGGGATTGCTTCCCATCCAGTTTTCTTATAAACTGGCAAACAGGGTCATTTTTAGTCAGATTCCCTAGACTATAACACTGCAATTCATCACGAAATTGTGTCCATAGATTAAGCAATTCACGCTGAACAAGTCAACAAGAATGTGACTCGAGAGTTAACAAAACATTATCCAGCGACTCATTACTCAAACCATTCTTAATAAATGAAAGTTTATCTTCTCTATTCCTGGACACAAAACCTAATGAATGACAAGTCTGGTTACAATTCCATCTAGCACATTTATAACTACTTGTAACCTTTTCGCTCTTCGCCTCTTGGCGTAGTAGCTCTTTCCTAGACCAGGCATGTATTTTGTGAGATTAATGTCCGGCTCACCGGACAATCTCACCTTGGCTTCGATAAGCCATCGGATATCAGCAGGCACATTTAGGAGCATCAACGCCCAAAGTATAGTCATTCGTACTTTATAAATTTTAAACACAGCATTTTGAGGAAGTGAAGGGAAATATTTACGAAGGTTCGATAGAAAGATATTGGCATCCATTGAAGAGGAGAAAAGAAGAGATATTACCGATAATGCGATCGGGTTTGTTTTTCTCCAAGATATGCACGTTTTAAACCTTCGAACAATGGCTTCAACTCCCGTTTGAATGTTTCCTCAAGTTGCTACACAAATGAATTCGAAGTACGGAATAATCAAATTAAACAAAAGGAAGGAAAAGAAAAGAGCAGAAACGAAACTAAAGACATATAAAAGAGATAACAACACAATAGCAAACAAAAGTCAAAAACAAGTAAAAAAAATATATATATATATAAAAACGAATAAAACAGATGGCAAGGAGAGATAAAACCTGGTCAATTTGATGGTCTACGAAAGGAATCTCCCCGAGACACAAAAATGGATCATTATTACCTTATTTTATTTTTCTTTTCTTTTTTTATTTATTTTTAAAAAACATTGGGTTGCCTCCCAATAAGCGCTTGGTTTAACGTCCTCAGCCCGACGTTAGTTCCATCATAGGAGGATCCAATCTCCGCTGTGCTTCTCTAGTGGGCTTGGATCCTTCTTCCAACAGGAAATGGTGTAAGCATATGGCTGGGCCTTGGATGTTAGCAATCGTCCCCTTAATAGCTGTTTTGTGAATTCTAAATACTCGGACGCGTTTCTCTTCTTGTAGTGGTGCAAGGCCCATTTCTATTGTAACTAGCAAAGGATCTTTGTTACCCAAAAACACATGCCTAAAATAATCTGGAAGTAGCTTAAGCTCCAAGGTATTGGCTTTCATCACAGAAGGAAGAAGTTTCTCATTAGATAAAGACAATTCAATGTACGAAACATCATACCTGTTTGTGATTATAGCTATAGTCTCATCTACGCATGCCATAGCTTCCTCCATTTCTTTAGTCACTTGTATCAGCTTTCTTGGTTCTTTGAAACTTTCTATCCTTATGTGTTCACTAATAGCAAAATCCACTACATTCTTGCGAGTTAACTCAAAACATTGTTGTGGCAAATAATCAATAACGTCAACTGCAAAAAAAGAATGTAAGTCATTAGAGTACCTCATTTCCTCAAAAATATTAAAACATATCACCTTGCCATCAAACTCTATGGTCAAAGTGCCATAATGAACATCAATCTTTGTTCTAACAGTTTTCGAGAATGGTCTCCGTAACAGATTCGAAGTTGGATTAGGAGATGTCTCATCCTCTATTTCAAGGACAAAGAAGTTTGCTGGGAAAACCAATTGATTCACCTGCACAAGCACATCTTCCACAACTCTTTTGGGATATGCATTAAAATGATCAGCAAGCTGAATGGTAAAACCAGTTTCCGCAAAAAGTCCAAGATTTAAAGAAGCATAAATAGAATATGGCATGATGTTAATAGATGCTTCTAAATCTAACATAAACTTGGTTTTACCAATGGTGCATGGCATGGTGAACGTACCTGGATCTTTGCACTTTGGAGGAATTTGTCTTTGCAATACAGCTGAAACATTTTCCCCTACACTTACTTTCTCATTTCCTTTTAACTTTCTCTTGCTGGTGCATTACTCTTTGAGACATTTTATATAACGAGGTACTTGCTTGATAGCATCCAGAAGTGGTATATTTACCTCGATGTTGTGAGAAGTTTCCAGGATTTCTTGTTCTTGCTCCTCCTTCTTCAATTTTGCAAATCTGCTAGGAAAAAGTGGAAGAGTAACATAAGAAGGAATTTGAGTTTTAAGATCTACCTTAGAAGATGATGTGTTGTTCATGGTGGAAGTGATGTCATCTCCTTCATCAGTTTGTGATTTCTTTGTCAGGTTTTGGATACTTGCCCCAGTTTCCATTTGCTCTCCAATTTGAATTTGCTCTCCACTTTGCAAAGTTATCGCACAAGCATTCTCTCTTGGATTGATCACTGTTTGAGAAGATAATTTTTTTGAGCATTGGCCCTCGAATTTGCTCATGCTAGTAGCCAATTGTCCCATTTGATTTGCGAGATTTTGGATACTTGCCCCCGTTTCCTGCTGGAATTGCATTGTGTTAGTGGCAAGTGCATTAACAATATCATGGAGTGACATACCTGAGTTTTCTGGAGCTGGTTGTGATGCTGGTTGTGGCATTGGTGGTGGTTGTATTTGAAAAGGTTGCTGCACTCTAGGTTGATTGAAACCTTGTGGCCGATTTGGTATCACATTTGGAGTGATTGGTTGATGATTCTAGTAACTGAAATTATGTTCATCTTCCCATCCAGCATTGTAAGTGCTAGAGAAAGGATCATACCATTGCCGCGTTTGTCCTGGAAATCCACCCATGGCATTGGCTTGTTCCATATATTCTTCTTGTAAAGTTAGATACATGTCGATTGGATGCTCCATGGTAGAATATACCTCACATGCATAAGATTTCTGCATATGTCCTATAGCCATGTTTTCCACAAGAGAAGTTAACTCAGAAAGTTGTTGCTCAATGTTCGGAGTGCTTACCTCATTTACTCTCCATGGTAGTTGTGGCTCAAATCCGCCACTGAATTGATGGAAGTTTACTGCCATGTCGTCTAAACACATACAATCAGAAAAGAAAAACAAAGAAAATAGGAATCAACAATGAAAACAAAATAACAAATCGATTAGAAAATCAATCCCCGGCAACGGCGCCAAAAACTTGATGCGTTCGAAACTAGCAAGTATACTAGTCGCACAAGTTATAAAGTGATAAGTAAGATATCGTTCCCACGAGGATTGATTCTAATTGAATTTGTTATTTCCAGCAACAATTAACTAAATGGGGGGGTTTTGTTGAATGATTAACTAAATGAAATAAGAATACAAATTAAGAATAACAAAACAGAAGTTAATTTGAATGAAAGATCAATGAGAGACACTTGGTTAAGGGTTCTTTCTCTGCCACAAGATATGAATTTGTGAATTAACATAGAATTATAATCCAGTTACAGCATTGAAGTTATCAACCGTAGATAACAACAAGCTCTGTTATCCCAATCTTTCCTTACTTTGTTGTTAAATAAAACAAGCTCTTTATTTAATCTCTATCCATTAAACAACCGAGAACAAGCTCTCTAAGTTTAATTCAATGGATGCATTACGATAAGAAAGATAGGTTGATCTAAGCAATAAACACACAAGCTCGGATTATTTAACTTAGGTTGTATTCTCCAATTTGCAATCTCTGATCACAATTTTGCTACTAAGGATTAGAAATTCAAGACAATTACGGATCAAGATTTCTAGTCTAGCAATAGACAATATCCAGATTATATTCAGTTGGCCATCCAATACAATCCAGCAAGCAATCATAAGCATTAAACATGGGAAAATACAAGCAACTTCAATTAGAGAATTAGATAACAATTCCTTGCACAATCAACTTACAAAAACAATATCAGGGGCTTTGAAATCACCCTCAACCAATTCAGATTCAGTTACACATGTTTAAGAACGTGGTAAATACAATACAACATGGAGACATTCCAGAAAATGAAAGGGAAGGGCAAAACGTAGCAAATTTGATGTAATTCTCTTTGGATTGTAGTTCTTCCTCTTTCCAAGCTTCCTTTCTCCTTCAATAACTCCAAGAGATGACAGAATTCCAGAGCTGAAGCCTCCACCACGTTCTCCCCTCTTCAAGTTATGAAAATAAAACCCTAAAATGTGTTTAAATACTCTGCTACAGTGACTTGCTACAGTGCCCCGTATTATACATGCTACAGTGATTGTGGAATTATATTTCTATACATCTCACACTGTTTTGATTACAACTTTTGGTACACTGAATGGATTTATAAACCGTAAATTTCTCCAAAAAATAGACTTCGAGAGCTTCCAACGGTATATAATATGTCATCGGGTTCATTGTATATCAATACAATTAAATCCGAGAAGATGGTTGACTATCAGAGGTGAAAAAGAAGGGTTTTACTCCATTTTTGTGCAAGTTGCTCCAAAACTCCTACAAACATCAAAACCACACAAAAACATAAAAATACCCAGGAATATAGCAAAGAAACATGGACGAATTGATATGAAAATGATATATAAATAGACACTTATCAAATTCCCCCACACTTGACTTTGCTAGTCCTCGAGCAACTACGACAATATGAAATAAAACTAAACCGAAACAGAATCAACAAAAAAATTAAAACACACAAATGTTTCATCTTGCAAATAGCCTCAAAGATTGTACTTAATTATAACCCAAAGAAAACTTCAAAATAATACACTTGATCAAGAATTTTATCCGAAAGATTAGTTTCGCTTCACTTCAATTCTTCAAGTGTGTGTGTGTAGAGCCATTCTCACCTAATCACTTGTAACCCGGAGGAGTTTATGCATAAAAATGAATCATATTTAATATTGAAGATGTGTGTATAAATGAACTCCATAGGCCTGCTTTTCAAGTCACTCTCCACTAATGTAGACATGCACAACACCAAAGATCAAGTAGGACTTTATTAAGCTTGTAACGTTTGGCTTGGGTGAAGGTATGATAAAGGATAATAATTTGGCTCAAATCACCCGCAAACACATAACTCATTCAAGACTATGTAGAGCTCAACCCTATAACACAATTTCATCTCAATTCACTAGGTTACTCCCCTAAACTTATTTAGAACACTCAATCTTTTTTTTTTTTTTACAGAAAACAAAAGAAAACTATACCCTCACACTTTGTTGTTTCATTCTTTTTAAGAACACTTAAGGGCATAGATTTCTTATTCTTCTTCTTTTGTTCTCTTTTTTTTTTCTTTTTTTTATTACATTTCCCCTCCCCCACACTTAAACAATACATTGTCCCCAATGTATAAGTATGTGGACAATAAATACAGATTGGCTTTTTTCTTTTTTTTTCAAACACAATAGAACTCACTTGCATTGCTCATGACACATCCCAACCTCCTCTAACTTCCCAAAACCAGAACATAGCTCAAAATTTAATTGTGAATGATCTACATGCTCATAGGTAAGGGATAAACTGTTTGGAACAAATTCATTTGAGGTTGGGAAATCTTTTAGTGAGTTAACAAAGAAAAAGGCTTACAAAGGCTCAAAGGGGTAACTAGGGATCAATTTCAGTCAAGATTGGCTATTAAGGCTCAAACGGTCCAAAGATGGCCTAAATCATTTCCCCAATGTTGCACAGTCTAGGATTTCGCCTCGAGTGACCATAAAACAAGTTCTAGAATTCATTGAAATCTGAAGAAACATTTAAATTACATAAACTTTCTCTAAGTGAACAAATAACTCAGTGATATAGCTCAGTGCTCAATGTTGCGCAAGAAATCAAAAGCAAAGCGAAAACCAATAAACATTTCAAGCACACAGATCCATGCATCATTTATCATTTTCCAAGAGTTATTCTTAATTCAATCATTATCTTATCATCGACCCACAAAATGCAAGAAAAGAGGTACGTGGCGTTGTTCAACCTGAGTCAAGATTGTATATTTCAACAATCCTTAGGACTAGTAGCCCGCAGACTTAAGGTTTCCAGCCTATATACCTTTATTATGAAAGAACAAAACAAGAAACATGACACTTCCAACAACATGAAATAAACAAACTACAGATTTATTGAGAGAGAATGCGTTTCAAGAGTTAAGAAAACCCCATATTCTGCCATTCTCAGGTTTTTCCACAATTGTTTTTTTTGAATCGAAACTAATAAAGATAAAAACACATAACAACTCTAAATTACGCAAAACAAAACTCACTCATAAAATAACAAAGTTCAACAAGTCAGCAAACAAAAACAAGTTAGTTAGAATGGGTCTACAAAGTTTAGAAGTTAGCCTCCTATTCAGCCATTATGGATTGAAGAGATCCAGAATGCGTTTCAAGAGAACTTGAACTTTTTAAGCCACCACTCTAAAAACCGAGATTAGAAAATATTACCTGGGACGAAAGAAATAACCTGAAAAAGCTCAAAAGGAACGACATGAAAAATCTCAAATAAACACACTAAAAAGAAAGCAAACAAAAACGAAGCAAACCAGCAATAGAGATTACAGATGGAGGGTTAAATCCAGTTGACGCCTTTTGTTGCCTTCTCCAAACCAATTTATCCGAGCCATTGTTGGCTCAGGTGAATAGACGAATTCTTGTAGTTTGTCAATTAACTCTCCTGCAGTTGAAGCTTTAACCAGCATTTGCCTTGCTGACGGTGAGATGAAATTTTTTTCTACAGCTTGATCAAGAAAGGACAACAAACCATCAAAAAAATTATTAACATTTAACAAACCAATGGGTTTCCGATGGATGTTCAGCTGTGCCCAAGAGGTGATTTGAAATATCTCCTCTAATGTACCATAACCACCCGGCAAAGCTATAAATGCATCGGACTTAACAACCATATGTTCAATACGCTCATGCATACTAGAGACCTGTAACTCTTCCCCGATTGTGTTGCCTACGATATCTCGTACAGCTAATGGTTTAGGGATAATGCCGAGAACTTTGCTCCCTCTTAGGGATGCAGCTATTGACACACACCCCATTAACCCAAGACTACCCCCTCCATAAATCAAATTAATACCCCTCGTAGCTAATGTCCTACCCAGATCAAGAGCTGCTGTGGTAAACTCTCCATCTTTACCAAATTGCGATCCGCAAAATACGCATATATTGCGAAATCGCCGAATTGGTGTTTTCTCCATTTCTACAAGTGCTCTAATCTTGTGTAAGACACGTTAGATATTATGCTTTTCAATTGCAAGACAGTTATGGAATGACATATGAAAACATGCAGAATGTATATATACACACATAAAACTCTCAAATTTTGACACATGGGGACATACTTTTGGTGGGGGTTGCTCGATGCAGATTTATCGCCCCAAGATTTGAAAAAATGAGATATGCTTTCGGCGAGGTTTGACAAAACCCCCACACTTGTCTCCCACGTGAAGCATAAAAAATAGAGATACACTTTCGGTGGAGGTTGACAAAACCTCCACACTTGTCTCCCACGTGCACTTATGCCATAGGGTAGTCATATGGTTTGTCAAAAAGAAAACTTGAAATTAAAACAAACAAAATCAACAAACAACAACACAAAAACAACATTGATAATCAGATCAAACGAAACAAGAAAAAAAATTCTACAACAACAATACACATTCAAATATACAAGTAGTTGTGATTGTGGCTCACATCTTCCTCTGGTTTTACGTCCAGTAACGGCTGAAAAACGCCTTCTATGAGTCGGGGATTTGCTTCCCATCCAGTTTTCTTATAAACTGGCAAACAGGGTCGTTTTTAGTCAGATTCCCTAGACTATAACACTGCAATTCATCACGAAATTGTGTCCATAGATTAGCAATTCACGCTGAACAAGTCCACAAGAATGTGGCTCGAGAGTCAACAAAACATTATCCAGTGACTCATTACTCAAACCATTCTTAATAAATGAAAGTTTATCTTCTCTATTCCTGGAAGCAAAACCTAACGAACGACAAGTCTGGTTACAATTCCATCTAGCACATTTATAACATACTTGTAACCTTTTCGCTCTTCGCCTCGTGGCGTAGTAGCTCTTTCCTAGACCAGGCATGTATTTTGCGAGATTAATGTCCGGCTCACCGGACAATCTCACCTTGGCTTCGATAAGCCCTCGGATATCAGCAGGGACATTTAGGAGCATCAATGCCCAAAGTCTAGTCATCCGTACTTTATAAATTTTAAACACAGCATTTTGAGGAAGTGAAGGGAAATATTTACGAAGGTTCGATAGAAAGATATCAGCATCCATTGGAGAGAAGAAAAGGAGAGATATTACCGATAATGCGATTGAGTTTGTTCTTCTCCCAGATATGCACGTTTCAAACCTTTGGGCAATGGTTTCAGCTCCCCTTTGGATGTTTCCTCAAGCTGTTGCACAAATGAATTCGAAGTACGAAATAATCAAATTAAACAATAGAAAGGAAAAGAAAGAATAGAAACGAAATTAAAGACACATAAAAGAGATAACAACATAATAACAAACAAAAGTCAAAAACAAGTAAAAATAAATAAAAACAAATGAGACTGATGTCAAAGAGAGATAAAACCTGATCAATTTGATGGCCTATGAAAGGAATCTCCTCGAGACGCAAAAATCAATCATTATTACCTCATTTTATTTTTATTTTCTTTTTTTTAATTTATTTTGCAAAAACATTGGGTTGCCTCCCAATAAGCGCTTGGTTTAACGTCCTCAGCCCGACGTTAGTTCCATCATGGGAGGGTCTAATCTCCGCTGTGCTTCTCTAGTGGGCTTGGATCCTTCTTCCAACAAGAATTGGTAAATGCATATGGCTGGGCCTTGGATGTTAGTAATCGTCCACCCAATAGCTATTTTGTGATCTGTAAGTATTCGGACGAGTTTCTCTTCTTGTATTCGTGCAAGGCCCATTTCCATTGTACCTCGCAAAGTATCATTCTCACCCAAGAATCCATGATTCAAATGATCTGGAAGTGACTTAAGCTCCAAGGTATTGGCTTTCATCACAAAAGGAAGAAGTTTCTCATTAGATAAAAGCAATTCAACGTACGAAACATCATACCTGTTTGTGATTATAGCTATAGTCTCATCTAAGCATGCCATAGCTTCCTCCATTTCTTTGGACACTTGTATCAACCTTCCTGGTTCTTTGAAATTTTCTATCCCTATGTGCTCACTAATAGCCATTTCCCATCCATCCTTGCGAGTTAACTTAAAATATTGTTGTGACAAAGAATCAATAATGTCAACTGTAAAAACAGAATGCAAGTCACTAGGGTACCTCATTGCCTCAAAAATATTGAAACGGATCACTTTGCCATCAAACTCCATGGTGAAAGTGCCATCATGAACATCAATCTTGATTCTAGCAGTTTTTGAGAATGGTCTCCCTAAAAGAATCGGTATTGGATTAGGAGATGTCTCATCCTTTATTTTAAGAACATAAGAGTCTGCTGGGAAAACCAATTGATTCACCTGCACAAGCACATCTTCCACAACTCTTTTGGTATATTCATTAAAACGATCAGCACTTTGAATGGTAATACCAATTTCCGCAAAAGGTCCAAGATTTAAAGAATCATAAATAGAATATGGAATGATGTTAATAGATGCTTCTAAATCTAACATAACTCTTTCAAACTTGGTTTTACCAATGGTGCATGGCATGGTGAACGTACCTGGATCTTTGCACATTGGAGGAATTTTCCTTTGCAATACAGCTGAAACATCTTCCCCCACACTTACTTTCTCATTTCTTTTTAACTTTCTTTTGCTGTGCATAACTCCTTGAGACATTTTGTATAATGAGGTACTTGCTCGATAGCATCCAGAAGTGGTATATTTACCTCGATTTTGTGAGAAGTTTCAAGGATTTCTTGTTCTTGTTCCTCCTTCGATTTTGCAAATCTACTAGGAAAAAGTGGAGGAGAAACATATGAAGGAATGGGAGTTATATGATTTTCCTGAGAAGTCAGTGTTTTGTTCATGGTGGAAGTGGTGTCATCTCCTTCATCAGTTTGTGATTTCTTTGGTAGCACATCTAATTGCTCTCCATTTTCCAAAGTTATCGCACAAGAATTCTCTCTTGGATTGATCACCGTTTGACAAGATAATTCTTCTGAGCCTTGGCCCTCGTATTTGCTCATGCTAGTAACCAGTTGTTCCATTTGATTTACCAGGTTTTGGATACTTGCCCCAGTTTCCTGCTGGAATTGCATTGTGTTCGTGGCAAGTTCATTAACAATATCCTGGAGTGACATACCTGAGTTTTCTGGAGCTGGTTGTGGTGCTGGTTGTGGCATTGGTGGTGGTTGCATTTGAAAAGGTTGCTGCACTCTAGGTTGATTGAAACCTTGTGGCCGATTTAGTATCACATTTGGAGTGATTGGTTGATGATTCCAGTAACTGAAATTATGTTGATCTTCCCATCCAGCATTGTAAGTGCTAGAGAAAGGATCATACCATTGCCTCGTTTGTCCTGGAAATCCACCCATGGCATTGGATTGTTCCATATATTCTTCTTGTAAAGTTGGATACATATCGATTGGATGCTCCATCGTAGAATATATCCCACATTCATAAGATTTTTGCATATCTCCTACAGCCATGTTTTCCACAAGAGAGGTTAGCTCAGAAATTTGTTGTTCAATGTTCGGAGTGCTTACCTCATTTACTCTCCATGGTACTTGTGGCTCAAATCCGCTACTGAATTGATAGAAGTTTATTGCCATGTTGTCTAAACACAAACAATCAGAAAAGAAAAAAAAAGAAAATATGAATCAACAATGAAAACAAAATAACAAATCGATTAGAAAATCAATCCCCGGCAACGGCGCCAAAAAACTTGATGCGTTCGAAACTAGCAAGTATACTAGTCGCACAAGTAATAAAATGATGAGTAAGATATCGTTCCCGCGAGGATTGATTCTAATTGAATTTGTTATTTCCAGCACCAATTAACTAAATGGGGGGGGGTTTTGTTGAATGATTAACTAAGTGAACTAAGAATGCAAATTAAGAATAACAAAACAGAAGTTAATTTGAATAAAAGATCAATGAGGGAAATCTGGTTAAGGGATCCTTCTCTACCACAAGATATGGATTTGCGAATTAATCGTAGAATTGTCATCCAATTATAGCATTGAAATTATCAACCGTAGATAACAACAAGCTCTGTTATCCCAATCTTTCCTTACTTTGTTGTTAAATAAAACAGCTCTTTATTTAATCTCTATCCATTAAACAACCTAGAACAAGCTCTCTAAATTTAATTCAATGGATGCATTACGATAAGAAAGATGGTTGATCTAAGCAATAAACACACAAGCTCGGATTATTTAACTTAGGTTGTATTCTCCAATTGCAATCTCTGATCACAATTTTGCTACTAATGAGTAGAAATTCAAGACAATTACGGATCAAGATTTCTAGTCTAGCAATAAATCACAACCAGATTATATTCAGTTGGCCACTCAAATACAATCAGCAAGCAATCATAAGCATTAAATATGGGAGAATACAAGCAACTTCAATTAGAGAATTGGATAACAATTCCTTACACAATCAACTTACAAAAACCATATCAGGGTCTTTGAAATCACCCTCAACCAATTCAGATTCAGTTACACATGTTTAAGAACGTGGTAAATACAATACAACATGGAGACATTCCAGAAAATGAAAGGGAAGGGAAAAACTTAGCAAAGTTGATGTAAATCTCTTTGGATTGTAGTTCTTCCTCTTTCCAAGCTTCCTTTCTCCTTTAAGAACTCCAAGAGATGAAAGAATTCCAGAGCTGCAGCCTCCACCACGTTCTCCCCTCTTCAAGTTATGAAAATAACACCCTAAAATGTGTTTAAATACTCTGCTACAGTAACGTGCTACAGTGTCTGTCTCTTATACACATCTAGATGTGTATAAGAGACAGATTATACATGCTACAGTGATTTGTGGAATTACATTTCTATACCTCTCACACTGTTTTGATTACAACTTTTGGTACACTGAATGGATTTATAAACCGTAAATTTCTCCAGAAAATAGACTTCGAGGGCTTTCCAACGGTATATAACATGTCATCGGGTTCATTGTATATCAATACAATTAAATCCGAGAAGATCACTGACTAGCAGAGGTGAAAATGAAGGTTTTTACTCCATTTTTGTGCAAGTTGCTCCAAAACTCCTACAAACATCAAAACCACACAAAAACATAAAATACCAAGGAATATAGCAAAGAAACATGGACGAATTGATATAAAAGTAATACATAAATAGACACCTATCACTCACCCATGAGCTCTTTTAAGTGTCTAGAAAATGTAGCCAAATTTATTCCTACTTGCTCTTTCTACAGTGAAAAAGGTCACATCGGACCAAGGTGTTATAAGTTGTTAAATTTATTACATAAGAAATCTAAACAGTTTAGATAGGTACCTAAGACACGAACAGTTTGGGTTAAGAAAAAAGTAACTACATGCAATGTTGCGTTTACTACTTTAAAATCCGCAACTAATGATTCTTGGTATTTTGATAGTGCATGTTCAAGACAAATGACAGGGAACAAGAACTTCTTGAAAGACATCAGATCTTGTAAGGAAGGAACAGTCATGTTTGGCAATGGAGCTAAAAGTAAAATGCTAGGTAAGAGTACATTGTGTGTTGATGGCTTACCTAAGTTGAAAAATGTGTTATTTGTTGAAAGGTTGAAAGCTAATCTAATTAAGTGTAAGCCAAATTTGTGATGATCAGTTTGAGGTAAATTTTACTCAAAGCAAGTGCATGGTCTTAGATAAAAATGGAAATTTCATTCTTGAAGGCACTAGATCAAATGACAATTGCTATTTATTAACAAACGTTAATGCACTTTCTGCTAAGATATCTAATTTAGAGTTATGGCATCAAAAGCTAGGATATAAACTACAGGGACTTAGTTAAGTTAACTAAGACTGGTACAATTAAGGGTGTTCCTACTCTTGATGACAAACCAGATGGTATTTGTGGGCCATGTGTAAGCATTGAAGTTTCGTTTATGGTTTTGAGGCCCAATGATGATAGCTAGAGACAGTAATCAGAAGACTTTCCTGACTTGTAAGAACACCAAGATTAAACACTGAAATGGAGTAGAAAGCCAAGTACGCTTAGCAACGATGCGGTATCGGTGGAGGGGAATGGTCGAGACCTTACGAATTATGTCCACATGATGCATCACAGATCGACCTTCATGGTAAGGTCGTCGTGGGGGTTGGAAGGGGAAAAGGAGGCCCTCTTCCTGGGGGTGCAGGGGTAGCACCCCTGACCCAAAACGGTAAGCATCAAAATTAGGGTTGCTACCTGTAAGTTAAGGCTACATCTCTAGGATTACAGGCGTGTGCCCCTAGGCATAATTGACGCCTATAACCTCTGAAACCCTAATGATGCCTTTAGTTAGAGGCACGCGCCTATAACCTTATAGGCATGCGCTTGTACCTATAGTCTCACATTGGGAAAATAGCTCATTTTTTTGCTCTTGAGAGCCTATATAAAGGAAACCAACCCTTGATTCTTGATAAGCAATTTTGGGTGCAAAAATACCTAAGAACTCAAAGTTTGAGGG
>SNVD02003059.1:0-17156 GCA_013180625.2 Boswellia sacra | reverse complement strand
TACAGTACCCCGTATTTAATAACATGCTACAGTGATATATGGAATTATATTTCTATACATCTCACACTGCTTTGATTACAACTTTTGGTACACTGAATGGATTTATAAACCGTAAATTTCTCCAGAAAATAGACTTCGAGAGCTTTCCAACGGCATATAATATGTCATCGGGTTCATTGTATATCAATACAATTAAATCCGAGAAGATGGTTGACTAGCAGAGGTGAAAAATGAAGGGTTTTACTCCATTTTTGTGCAAGTTGCTCCAAAACTCCTACAAACATCAAAAACAAACAAAAACATAAAAATACCAAGGAATATAGCAAAGAAACATGGACGAATTGATATGAAAATGATATATAAATAGACACGTATTAGTTGAGCCATTTAGAAAATCGGGTAACCACACCATGATTGAATCTTTGTTTCGCTGTGTTCTAGGCAATCCCACCACAAAATCCAAGCTAACATCTTCCCATGGATCATTAGGAACAGGTAATGGAGTGTACAAACCAGTGTTCTGCCATGACTTTTTGCCACATGACAAATTGTACACCTCTTCACGTGCTTCATCACATCCCTTTCCATCTTCGGCCAATAGAAGTTTTCCTTCACAATAGCAATAGTTTTGTCTCTCCCAAAATGATCGCTAATGCCACTGCCATGTGCTTCATTAATGATTAATTCTCTCAAGGAACATTGAGGAATACACAATTGGTTTGCCTTGAGTAGATAACCATCCTGCAAAACAAATCGGTTAGATGAAAACTAAATACAGTTACTCCATATTTTGCCGAAATCTGGATCATTCTTGTAAAGCTCTTTTAAAACCTCAAAACCAACAACATTCACTTGTATAGAGGTCAGCAAAGAATGTCTTCAGCTTAAGGCATCAGCCACCACATTTTGAACTCCAGATTTATGCTTGATGGTAAAGTTGAAAGCTTGAAGAAACTCTACCGATCTGGCATGTCGAACATTAAGCTTCTGTTGGCTGTTGATGAACTTCAAAGCTTCATGGTCAAAATATAGAACGAAGGGTTTTGGCAAGAGATACTGACTCAAATGCTTCAAAGCTCGACAAATAGTATACAACTCTTTGTCATAAGTTAAGTACTTTTTGCGAGATGCATTCAATTTTTCACTAAAGAAAGCAATTGGTCTGCGTTCTTGGCTAATAACAGCACCAATACCCTTATTGGAAGCATCACATTCAACTTCAAAAACCTTGCTGAAATCTGGAAGTGATAAAATAGGAGCTTCTATCATCTTCTTTTTAATCAGCTCAAAGCTTCTTTGTGCATCTTTCGTCCAAGTAAAACCATTACCCTTTAAGCAATCAGTGATTGGAGCCATAATAGTACTGAATCCTCCAATAAATCGATGATAAAATGAAGCTAACCCGTGAAAACTTCGAATGTTGTGGACTGATGTAGGAATCGGCCAATTCTGAATTGCTTCAATCTTGCTAGGGTCCATCTGAATTCCATCTTTTGAAACCACATACCCCAAGAAAATGAGGCTTTTGGTGAAGAACTCACACTTCTTCAAGTTGGCATAAAGCTTTTCACTTCTCAAGGTGTGAAAAACTTGCTGAAGATGATCCAAGTGATGCTCTCATCTTTGCTGTACACAAGTATATCATCAAAATATACAACAACAAACTTGCCAATGAATGGTTTAAAGACATGGTTCATCAACCGCATAAATGTACTTGGTGCATTAGATAGGCCAAATGGCATCACCATCCATTCATAAAGGCCATTCTTTGTTTAAAATGCAGTCTTCCATTCATCACCAGGTCTCATACGAATTTGATGATAGCCACTTCGAAGATCAATTTTTGAGAAGACAGTAGCACCATGAAGTTGATCAAGAAGGTCGTCAAGCCTCGGAATAGGAAATCTGTAATTAATTGTGATCTTGTTAACAGCCCTACTGATGCGTTCGAAACTAGCAAGTATACTAGTCGCACAATTAATAAAGTGATAAGTAAGTTATCGTTCCCACGAGGATTGATTCTAACTGAATTTGTTATTTTCCAACCACAATTAACTAAATGGGGGGGTTTTGTTGAATGATTAACTAAATGAAATAAGAATGCAAATTAAGAATAACAAAACAGAAGTTAATTTGAATAAAAGATCAGTGAGGGAAATCTGGTTAAGGGATCCTTCTCTACCACAAGATATGGATTTGCGAATTAATCATAGAATTGTCATCCAATTACAGTATTGAAATTATCAACCGTAGATAACAACAAGCTCTGTTATCCCAATCTTTCCTTACTTTGTTGTTAAATTAAACAGGCTCTTTACTTAATCTCTATCCATTAAACAACCTAGAACAAGCTCTCTAAATTTAATTCAATGGATGCATTATGAAAAAGAAAACAGGTTGATCTAAGCAATAAACACACAAGCTCGGATTATTTAACTTAGGTTGTATTCTCCAATTGCAATCTCTGATCACAATTTTGCTACTAATGATTAGAAATTCAAGACAATTACGGATCAAGATTTCTAGTCTAGCAATAGACAATATTCAGATTATATTCAGTTGGCCACCCAAATACAATCCAGCAAGCAATCATAAGCATTAGACATGGGAAAATACAAGCAACTTCAATTAGAAAATTGGATAACAACTTCTTGCACAATCAACTTACAAAAACAATATCAGGGGCTTTGAAATCACCCTCAACCAATTCAGATTCAGTTACACATGTTTAAGAACGTGGTTAATAAAATACAACATGGAGACATTCCAGAAAATGAAAGGGAAGGGAAAAACTTAGCAAATTTGATGTAATTCTTTTTGGATTGTAGTTCTTCCTCTTTCCAAGCTTCCTTTCTCCTTCAAGAACTCCAAGAGATGAAAGAATTCCAGAGCTTCAGCCTCCACCACGTTCTCCCCTCTTCAAGTTATCAAAATAAAACCCTAAAATGTGTTTAAATACTCTTCTACAGTAAACTGCTACAGTGTCCCGTATTATACATGCTACAGTGATTTGTGGAATTACATTTCTACACTTCTCACACTGTTTTGATTACAACTTTCGGTACACTGAATGGATTCAAAAACCGTAAATATCTCCAAAAAGTAGACTTCGAGAGCTTTTCAACGGTATATGATATGTCATCGGGTTCATTGTATATCAAAACAATTAAATCCGAGAAGATGGTTGACTAGCAGAGGTGAAAATGAAGGGTTTTACTCTATTTTTGTGCAAGTTGCTCCAAAAACTCCTACAAACATCAAAACCACACAAAAACATAAAAATACCAAGGAATATAGCAAAGAAACATGGACGAATTGATATTAAAGTAATACATAAATAGACACCTATCAAATTCCCCCACACTTATACTTTGCTAGTCCTCGAGCAACTAAAATGATACGAAACAAAACTAAACCGAAACAGAATCAGAGAAAAATTAAAACACACCAATGCTTCAACTTGCAAATAGGCCTCAAAGATTTTACTTAATTATAACCCAAGGAATACTTCAAAATAATGCACTTGATCAAGAATTTTATCTCAAAAATTAGTTTCGCTTCACTTTAATTCCTCAAGTGTGTGTGTGTAGAGCCATTCTCCCCTAATCACTTGTAACCCGGATGAGTTTATGCATAAAAATGAATCATATTTAATATTGAAGATGTGTGTATAAATGAACTCCATAGGCCTGCTTTTCAAGTCACTCTCCATAATGTAGACATGCACAACACTAAGGATCAAGTAGGACTTTATTAAGCTTGTAACGTTTGGCTTGGATGAAGGTATGATAAAGGATAATAATTTAGCTCAAATCACCCACAAACACATAAATCATTCAAGATTATGTGGAGCTCAACCCTTATAACACAACTTATTTCAAATCACCAGGTTACTCCCCCAAACTTATTTAGAACACTCAATCTTCCTTTTTTTTTTTTTTTCTCTTCTCTTCTTCTTTTTTTTTTTTTTTTTTTTGTAGAAAAGCAAAAGAAACTACACCCCCACACTTTGTTGTTTCATTCTTTTTAAGAACGCCCAAGGGTATAGAACTCTTTTTTTTTTTCTCTTTTTTTTAACTGCAATTCCACTCCCCCACACTTAAACAATACATTGTCCTCAATGTTTAAGTACGTGGAAGATAAGTACAGATTTTTTTCTCTATTTTTTTTTTACAAACATAATAAAACTCACTTGCATTGCTCATGGCACAATCCAACCTCCTCTAACTTCCCAAAACCAGAACATAGCTCAAATGTAATTGCGAATGATTTACATGCTCATAGGTAAGGGATAAACTGTTTGGAACAAATTCAATTGAGATTAGAAATCTTTTTAGTGAGTAAAAAAAAAAAACAAAACCAAAAAGAAAAAGGTTTACAGAGGCTCAAAGGGGTAACTAGGGATCAAATTTAGTCAAGGTTGGCTCTTAAGGCTCAAACGATCCAAAGATGGCCTAAATCATTTCCCTAATGTTGCACAGTCTGGGATTTCGCCTCGAGTGACCATCAAACAAGTTCTAGAATTCATTGAAATCTGAAGATTCATTTAAATTACATAAACTTTCTCTAAGTGAACAAATAACTCAGTGATAATAGCTCAGTGCTCAATGTTGCTCAAGGAATCAAATGCAAAGCGAAAACCAATAAACATTTCAAGCACACAGATCCATGCATCATTTATCATTTTCCAAGAGTTATTCTTGATTCAATCATTATCTTATCATCGACCCACAAAATGCAAGAAAAGAGGTACGTGGCGTTGTTACACCTGAGTCAAGATTGTATATTTCAACAATTCTAGGACCAGTAGCCCGCAGACTTAAGGTTTCCAGCCTATATACCTTTATTATGAAAGAACAAAACAAGAAACAAGACACTGCAAACAACGTGAAATAAATAAACTACAGATTTATTTAGAGAGAATGCGTTTCGAGGGTTAAAGAAACCCTATATTCTGCCATTCTCAGGTTTTTCCACAATTTTTTTTTTTTGAATCGAAACTGATAAAGATAAAAACACATAACAACTCTAAATTACGCAAAACTAAACTACTCATAAAATAACAAAGTTCAACAAGTCAGCAAACAAAAACAAGTTAGTTAGAATGGGTCTAAAAAGTTAGAAGTTAGCCTCCTTATTCAGCCATTATGGATTGAAGAGATCCAGAATGCGTTTCAAGAGCAATTAAACTTTTGAAGCCACCACTCTAAAAACCGAGATTAGAAAATATTACCTGGGACGAAAGAAATAACCTGAAAAAGCTCAAAAGAAATGACATGAAAAATCTCAAATAAACACACTAAAAGAAAGCAAACAAAAACGAAGCAAACCAGCAAATAGAGATTACAGATGGAGGGTTAAATCCAGTTGACGCCTTTTGTTGGCTTCTCCAAACCAATTTATCCGAGCCATTGTTGGATCAGGTGAATAGACGAATTCTTGTAGTTTGTCAATTAACTCTCCTGCAGTTGAAGCTGTAACCAGCAGTTGCCTTGCTGACGGTGAGATGAAATTTTTGTCTACAGCTTGATCAAGAAAGGACAACAAACCATCAAAAAAATTATTAACATTTAACAAACAAATGTGTTTCCGATGGATGTTTAGCTGTGCCCAAGAGGTGATTTGAAATATCTCCTTGTAATGTACCATAACCACCCGGCAAGCTATAAATGCATCGGATTAACAACATATGTGCAATACGATTGATACTAGAGACCTGTAACTCTTTCCGATTGTGTTGCCACGATATCTCGTACAGCTAATGGTTTAGGGGATAGATAATGCGAGAACTTTGCTACCTCCCTAGGGATGCAGCGCGCAGCTGTTGACCACCACACCCCATTAACCCAAGGACTACCCCCCCATAAATCAAATGAATAACCCTCGCAGCTAATGTCCTACCAAGATCAAGAGATGCTGTTGTAACTCTCCATCTTTACCAAATTGCGATCCACAAAATACGCATATATTTTGGAATCGCCGAATTGGTGTTTTCTCCATTTCTACAAGTGCTCTAAACTGTGTAAGACAATGATGCACGTTAGGTATTATGCGATTCAAGTGCAAGACAGGTTATGAAATGACATTTCAAAATATGCAGAAATGGATATATACACACGGTTAAATCTCTCCAGATTTACACATGAGGACATAAATTTCGGTGGGGGTTGCTCGTGCAGATTTATCGCCCCAAGATTTAAAAAAATGAGATATGCTTTTGGCGGGGTTTGACAAAACCTACACACTTGTCTCCCACGTGAAGCATGAAAAATGGAAATATACTTTCGGTGGGGTTTGACAAAACCGCCACACTTGTCTCCCACGTGAAGCATGAAAAGTAGAGAGATACTTTCGGCGGAGGTTGACAAAACCTCCACACTTGTCTCCACGTGTGCTTATGACATGGGATAGTCATATGGTTTGTCAAAAAGAAAACTGAAAATTAAAACAAACAAAATCAACAAACAACAAAAACACAAAAACAACATTGATAATCAGATCAAACGAAACAAGAAAAAAAAATAAATAAAATTCGACAACAAACCAAACCACACATCAAATATACAAAGTAGTTGTGAGTGGCTCCATATTCCTCTGTTTTTTAGTTCCAGTAACGGCTGGAAACGCCTTCTAGAGTCGGAGATTTGCTTCCATCCAGGTTTTCTTATAAACTGGCACAAACAGGGTCGTTTTTTTTAGTCAGATTCTCTAGACTATAACACTGCAATTCATCACGAAATTGTGTCCATAGATTAAGCAATTCACGCTGAACAAGTCCACAAAGAATGTGACTCGAGAGTTAACAAAATATTATCCAGCGAATCATTACTCAAACCATTCTTAATAAATGAAAGTTTATCTTCTCTATTCCTGGACACAAAACCTTATGAACGACAAGTCTGGTTACAATTCCATCTAGCACATTTATAACATACTTGTAACCTTTTCGCTCTTCGCCTCTTTGCGTAGTAGCTCTTTCCTAGACAAGGCATGTATTTTGCGAGATTAATGTCCGGCTCACCAGACAATCTCACCTTGGCTTCGATAAGCCATCGGATATCAGCCGGCACATTTAGGAGCATCAACGCCCAAAGTCTAGTCATCCGTACTTTATAAATTTTAAACACAGCATTTTGAGGAAGTGAAGGGAAATATTACGAAGGTTCGATAGAAAGATATCGGTATCCATTGAAGAGGAGAAAAGGAGAGATATTACCGATAATGCGATTGAGTGTTCTTCTCCCAGATATGCACGATTCAAACTTCGAACAATGGCTTCAATTCTTGTTTCGGTGTTTCCTCAATCTGTTGCACAAATGAGCTCAAAGCACAGAGTAATCAAATTGAACAAAAGAAAGGAAAAGAAAGAGCAGAAACGAAACTAAAGACACATAAAAGAGATAACAACACAATAGCACACAAAAGTCAAAAACAAGTAAAAGAAATATAAAAACAAATAAGACAGATGGCAAAGAGAGATAAAACCTTATCAATTTGATGGCCTACGAAAGGAATCTCCTCGAGACACAAAAATCGATCATTATTACCTCATTTTATTTTTCTTTTCTTCTTTTTTTATTTTTCAAAAACATTGGTTGCCTCCCAATAAGCGCTGGTTTAACGTCCTCGCCCGACGTTGGTCCATCATGGCAGGGTCCAATCTTTCGCTGTGTTCTCTAGTGGGCTTGGATCCTTTTTCCAACAAGATACGGTCCATGCATATGGCTGGGCCTTTGATGTCAACAATCGTCTTTCCACCCAATAGCTGTTTTTTGATCTCTAAGTACTCGGACGAGTTTCTCTTCTTGTAGTGGTGCAAGGCCCATTTCTATTGTAACTGGCAACGGATCATTCTTATCCAAGAATCCATGCTTCAAATGATCTGGAAGAGGCTTAAGCTCCAAGGTAGGGGCTTTCATCATAGAAGGCAGAAGTTTCACATTAGATAAAGGAAATTGAATGCACGAAACATCATACCTATTTGTGGTTATAGCTATGGTCTCATATAAGCTTGCCACAGCTTCCTCCATTTCTTTGGACACTTGTAATCAACCTTCTTGATTCCTTGTAATTTTTTGTCCTATGTGCTCACTAAAAACCACTTCCAATCCATCCTTGTGAGTTAACTCAAAATGTTGTTGTGGCAAAGAATCAATAACATCAACTGCAAAAACAGAATGCAAGTCACTAGGGTACCTCATTGTCTCAAAAATATTGAAACGAATCACCTCGCCATCGAATTCCATGGTGAGAGTGCCATCATGAACATCAATCTTAGTTCGAGCAGTTTTCAAGACTGGTCTCCCCAAAAGAATTGGTGTTGGATTAGGAGATGTCTCATCCTCCATTTCAAGAACATAGAAGTCTGCTGGGAAAACCAATTGATTTACCTGCACAAGCACATCTTCCACAACTCCCTTGGGATATGCCTTAGAACGATCAGCAAGTTGAATGGTAATACCAGTTTCCGCAAGAGGTCCAAGATTTAAAGAAGCATAAATAGAATATGGCATTATATTAATAGATGCTCCTAAATCTAACATAGCTCTTTCAAACTTGGTTCTACCAATGGTGCATGGAATGGTGAAGTACCTGGATCTTTGCATTTCGGAGGAATTTTTCTTTGTAGTACAGCTGAAACATTTTCCCCCACGCTTACTTTCTCATTTCCCTTCAACTTTCTCTTGTTGGTGCATAACTCCTTGAGAAATTTTGAATAACGAGGTACTTGCTTAATAGCATCCAGAAGTGGTATATTTACTCGATCTTGCGAAAAGTTCCAGGATTTCCTGTTCTTGTTCCTCCTCTTTGATTTTGCAAATCTGCTAGGAAAAGGTGGAGGAGTAACTATGAAGGAATTTGAGTTTTAAGGTCTACCTTAGAAGATGATGTTTTGTTCATGGTGGAAGTGGTGTCATCCCCTACATTAGTTTGTGACTTTTTTTGTGGGACTTGTAATTGCTTTCCACTTCTCAAAGTTATTTCACTATCATTCTCTCTTGGATTGATCACTGTCTGAGAAGGTAATTTTTCTAACCTTTGACTCTTGAATTTGCTCATGTTAGTAGCAATTGTCCCATTTGATTTTCCAGGTTTTGGATACTTGCCCTAGTTTCCTGCTGAAATTGCATTGTGTTAGTAGCAAGTATTTTAACAAAGTCCTGGAGATCCATACCTGAGTTTTGTGGAGCTAGTTGTGGTGCTGGTTGTGGTTCCATTTGAAATGATTGCTGCACTCTTGATTGATTGAAACCTGGTGGCTGATTTGGTATGGCATGTGGAGTGATTGGTTGATGATTACTGTAACTTTGGCTTGGTTGTCCTAGAAATCCACCCATGGCATTGGCTTGTTCCGTATCTCCTTCTTGCAAAGTTGGACACATGACGGTTGGATGCTCCGTGGTAGAATATACTCCACATACATAAGATTGATGCATATGTCCTACAACCATTTTTTTTACAAGAGAGGTAAGCTCAGAAAGTTGTTGTTCAATGTCCGGGGTACTTACCTCATTTACTCTCCTTGGTAGTTGTGGCTCAAATTGGCCGCTTGATGCGTTCGAAACTAGCAAGTATACTAGTCGCACAAGTAATAAAGTGATAAGTAAGATATCGTTCCCACGAGGATTGATTCTAATTGAATTTGTATTTCCAGCAACAATAAACTAAACAGGAGGGATTTTTGTTGAATGATTTACTAAATGAAATAAGAATGCAAGTAAAGAATAACAAAACAGAAAGTAAATTTGAATGAAAAATCAATGGGAGAAAGTGGTTAAGGGATCCTTCTCTACCACAAGATATGGATTTGCGAATTAATTGTAGAATTGTCATCTAATTACAGCATTGAAGTTATAAACCGTAGATAATAACAAGCTCTATTACCCCAATCTTTCCTTACTTTGTTGTTAAATAAAACAAGCTCTTTATTTAATCTCTATCCATTAAACAACCTAGAACAAGCTCTCTGAGTTTTAATTCAATGGATGCATTATGATAAGAAAGATAGGTTGATCTAAGCAATAAACACACAAGCTCGGATTATTTAACTTAGGTTATATTCTCCAATTGTAAACTCTGATCACAATTTTGCTACTAATGATTAGAAATTCAAGACAATTACGGATCAAGATTTCTAGTCTAGCATTAAATCACAACCAGATTATATTCAGTTGGCCACTCAAATACAATCAGCAAGCAATCATATGCATTAAATATGGGAGAATACAAGCAAACTTCAATTAGAGAATTGGATAACAATTCCTTACACAATCAACTTACAAAAACCATATCAGGGGCTTTGAAATCACCCTCAACCAATTCAGATTCAGTTACACATGTTTAAGAACGTGGTAAATACAATACAAAATGTAGACATTCCAGAAAATGAAAGGGAAGGGAAAAACTTAGCAAATTTGATGTAATTCTCTTTGGATTGTAGTTCTTCCTCTTTCCAAGCTTCCTTTCTACTTCAAGAACTCCAAGAGATGAAAGAATTCCAGAGCTGAAGCCTCCACCACGTTCTCCCCTCTTCAAGTTCTGAAAATAAAACCCTAAAATGTGTTTAAATACTCTGCTACAGTAACGTGCTACAGTGTCCCGTATTATACATGTTACAGTGATGTGTGGAATTACATTTCTACACTTCTCACACTGTTTTGATTACAACTTTCGGTACACTGAATGGATTCATAAACCGTAAATTTCTCCAAAAAGTAGACTTCGAGAGCTTTTAAACGGTATATGATATGTCATCGGGTTCATTGTATATCAATACAATTAAATCCGAGAAGATGGTTGACTAGCAGAGGTGAAAATGAAGGGTTTTACTCCATTTTTGTGCAAGTTGCTCCAAAACTCCTACAAACATCAAAACCAAACAAAAACATAAAAATACCAAGGAATATAGCAAAGAAACATGGACGAATTGATATAAAAGTAATACATAAATAGACACATATCAAATTCCCACACACTTAGACTTTGCTAGTCCTCGAGCAACTAAAATGATACGAAACAAAACTAAACCGAAACAGAATCAAAGAAAAATTAAAACACACAAATGCTTCAACTTGCAAATAGGCCTCAAAGATTGTACTTAATTAGAACCCAAGGAAAACTTCAAAATAATGCACTTGATCAAGAATTTCATCTCAAGGATTAGTTTCGCTTCACTTCAATTCCTTAAGTGTGTGTGTGTAGAGCCATTCTCACCTAATCACTTGTAACCCGGATGAGTTTATGCATAAAAATGAATCATATTTAATAGTGAAGATGTGTGTATAAATGAACTCCATAGGCATGCTTTTCAAGTCACTCTCCACTAATGTAGACATGCACAACACCAAGGATAAAGTAGGACTTTATTAAGCTTGTAACGTTTGGCTTTGGGTGAAGGTATGATAAAGGATAATAATTTGGCTCAAATCACCCACAAACACATAAATCATTCAAGATTATGTAGAGCTCGACCTTATAACACAACTTTATTTTACTTCACCAAGTTACTCCCCCAAACTTATTTAGAATACTCAATCTTCTTTTTTTTTCTTTCTTTTTTCTTTCTTTTTTTTTTTTTGCAGAAAACAAAAGAAATTACACTCCCACACTTCGTTGTTTCATTCTTTTCAAGAACACCCAAGGGTATAGAACTCTTTTTCTTTTCTTTTTTTTTCTTTTTTTTTTAACTGCAATTCCACTCCCCCACACTTAACAATACATTGTCCTCAATGTTTAAATACGTGGAAGATAAGTACAGATTTTTTTCTCTTTTTTTTTTTTACAAACATAATAAAACTCACTTGCATTGCTCATGGCACAATCCAACCTCCTCTAACTTCACAAAACCAGAACATATCTCAAAATGTAATTGCGAATGATTTACATGCTCATAGGTAAGGGATAAACTGTATGGAATAAATTCAATTGAGATTAGGAAATCTTTTAGTGAGTTAACAAAGAAAAAGGTTTACAGAGGCTCAACGGGGTAACTAGGGATCAATTTTAGTCAAGGTTGGCTCTTAAGGCTCAAACGGTCCAAAGATGGCCTAAATCATTTCCCTAATGTTGCACAGTCTAGGATTTCGCCTCGAGTGACCATCAAACAAGTTCTAGAATTCATTGAAATCTGAAGAAACATTTAAATTACATAAAGTTTCTCTAAGTGAACAAATAACTTAGTGATAATAGCTCAGTGCTCAATGTTGCGCAAGGAATCAAAAGCAAAGCGAAAACCAATAAAACATTTCAAGCACACAGATCCATGCATCATTTATCATTTTCCAAGAGTTATTCTTAATTCAATCATTATCTTATCATCGACACACAAAATGCAAGAAAAGAGGTAAGTGGCGTTGTTACACCTGAGTCAAGATTGTATATTTCAACAATCCTTAGGACCAGTAGCCCGCAGACTTAAGGTTTCCAGCCTATATACCTTTATTACGAAAGAACAAAACAAGAAGCAAAACACTTCAAACAACATGAAATAAACAAACTACAGATGTATTGAGAGAGAATGCGTTTCAAGAGTTAAGAAAACCCCATATTCTGCCATTCTCAGGTTTTTCCACAATGTTTTTTTTTTCGAATAGAAACTGATAAAGACAAAAACACACAACAACTCGAAATTACATAAAACTAAACTTACTCAGAAAATAATAAAGTCCAAAAAATCAGCAAACACAAACAAGTCAGTTAGAATGGGTCTAAAAAGTTTAGAAGTTAGCCTCCTTATTCAGCCATTATGGATTAAAGAAATCCAGAATGCGTTTCAAGAGAACTTGAACTTTTTAAGCCACACTCTAAAAACCGAGATTAGAAAATATTACCTGGGATGAAAGAAATAACCTGAAAAAGCTCAAAAGAAACGACATGAAAAATCTCAAATAAACACACTAAAAAGAAAAGCAAACAAAAACGAAGCAAACCAGCAAATAGAGCATTAAAGATGGAGCGTCAAATTCAGGGACGCCTCTTATTGCCTTCTCCAAACCAATCTATCCGAAGCCATTGTTGAATAGGTGACTAGACGAATCTGTAATTTGTCAATTATTAACTACCCCTTGCCTACCGTTGAAGCTTGTAAACCAGGGGATTTGCCTGCTGACTGTGACGGAGATGAAGTTTTTTCTACTGCTTGTCAAGACAAAGACAACAAATCATCAAAAAAATTATTGACCATTTAACAAACAATGGGTTTTTTTATGGATGTTTAGCTGTGCCCAAGAGGTGATTGAAATATATCCCTAATGTGCCATACCCACCGGGTAAAGCTATAAATGCATCGGACTTAACAACCCATAGGCAATACGCTCATGCATTGCTAGAGACTTAGTAACTCTTCCTCGAATTGTGTTGCCTACGATTATCTCGTTACAGCTAATGGTTTAGGGATAGACAAGAGAGAACTTTGCTCCCTCTTAGGGATGCAGCTGTTGACACACACCCCATTAGCCCAAGACTACCCCCTCCATAAATCAAATGAAACCCCTCGCAGCTAATGTCCTCCCAAGATCAAGAGCTGCTGTTGTAAACTCTCCATCTTTACCAAATTGCGATCCACAAAATACGCATATATTTTGGAATCATCGAATTGGTGTTTTCTTCATTTCTACAAGTGCTCTAAACTTGTGTAAGACAATGATGCACGTTAGGTATTATGCGATTAAAGTGCAAAACAAGTTATAAAATGACATTGAAAATAGGAGAATGGATAAAACACACGTAAAACTCTCACATTGACACATGGGGACATAATTTCGGTGGGGGTTGCTCGTTGCAGAATTTATCGGCCCCGAGATTTAAAAAAGAGATATGCTTTCGGTGGGGTTGACAAAAAACCTACACACCTGTCTCCCACGTTTGAAGCATGGAAATGGAGATGATTAAGTGTCTATTTATATATCCATTTTCATATCAATTCGTCCATGTTTCTTTGCTATATTCCTTGGTATTTTTATGTTTTTGTGTGGTTTTGATTGTTGTAGGAGTTTTGGAGCAACTTGCACAAAAATGGAGTAAAACCCTTCATTTTCACCTCTGCTAGTCAACCATCTTCTCGGATTAAATTGTATAGATATACAATGAACCCGATGACATATCATATACCGTTGAAAAGCTCTCGAAGTCTACTTTTTGGAGAAATTTACGGTTTTATGAATCCATTCAGTGTACCTAAAGTTGTAATCAAAACAGTGTGAGAAGTGTAGAAATGTAATTCCACACATCACTGTAGCATGTATAATACGGTACACTGTAGCACGTTACTGTAGCAGAGTATTTAAACACATTTTAGGGTTTTATTTTGATAACTTGAAGGAGGAGGAGAAAAGTGGTAGAGGCTGTAGCTCGGGAATTTTTCATCTCTTGGGGTTCTGGAAGGGAGAGAAAGAAGCTTGGAAAGAGGTAAGAACTATAATACAAAGAGAATTACATCAAAATTTGCTAAGTTTTTTCCCGTCCCTTTCATTTGTTCTGGAATGTATCCATGTTGTATTGTATTACCACGTTCTTAAACATTGGCTGTAACTGAATCTGGAATTGGTTGAAGTGGTGTGATTTCAAAGCCCCCTTGATAGGTTTCTTGTAAGTTAGATTGGGTAAGGAATTGTTATCCAAGTATCTAATTGAAGTTGCTTGATATTATCCCATTATTTAATGCTTATGATTGCTTTGTGATGTATTGGAGTGGCCAACTGAATATAATCTGGTTGTTCTCTATTGCTAGAGTAGAAATCTTGATCCGTAATTGTCTGGAATTTCTAATCCTTAGTAGCAAAATTGTGATCAGAGATTGCAATTGGAGAATACAACCTAAGTTAAATAATCCGGGCTTGTGTGTTTATTGCTTAGATCAACCTATCTTTCTTATCGTAATGCATCCATTGAATTAAATTTAGGGAGCTTGTTCTAGGTTGTTAATGGATCGAGATTAAATAAAAGAGCTTGTTTATTTAACAACAAAGTAAGGAAAAGATTGAGGAATAGAGCTTGTTATTATCTACGGTTTATAACTTTAATGCTGTAATTAGATGACAATTCTACAATTAATTCGTAAATCCATATCTTGTGGTAGAGAAGGATCCCTTAACCAGCTTTCTCCCATTGATTTTTCATTCAAAGTTACTTTCTGTTATTGTTATTCCCTTACTGCATTCTTATTTCATTAGTAAAGCAATTTCAACAAAAATCCCCCCCGTTAGTTTATTGTTGCTGGAAATAACAAATAATTAGAATCAATCCTCGTGGGATACGATATCTTACTTATCACACTTTATCACTGTGCGACTAGTATACTGCTAGTTCGAACGCAAATCAAGTTTTGGCGCCGTTTGCGGGGATGATTTCAATCGATTTGTATTGTGTTGTCATTGTTTGACTAAATTTTCTTTGTTTTTTTTTCGATTGTGTTTGTTTTTTTAGATAACATGGCAGGTAAACTTTCTATCAATTCAGTAGCGGATTTGAGTCACAAGTACCATGGAGAGTAAATGAGGTAAGCACTCCGAACATTGAACAACAACTTTCTGAGCTAACCTCTCTTGTAGAAAACATGGTTGTAGGAGATATGCAAAAATCTTATGAATGGGGGATATATTCTACGATGGAGCATCCAATCGACATGTATCCAACTTTACAAGAAGAATATATGGAACAAGCCAATGCCATGGGTGGATTTCCAGGACAAACAAGGCAATGGTATGATCCTTTCTCTAACACTTACAATGCTGGATGGGAAGATCACCATAATTTCAATTACTGGAATCATCAACCAATCACCCCAAATGCCATACCAAATCAACCGCAAGGTTTTAATCAACCTAGAGTGCAGCAACCATTTCAAATGCAACCACCACCAAGGCCACAACCAGCTCCAGAAAACTCAGGTATGTCACTCCAGGATATTGTTAATGCACTTGCCACTAACACAATGCAATTCCAGCAGGAAACTGGGGCAAGTATCCAAAACCTGGCAAATCAAATGGGACAATTGGCTACAAGCATGAGCAAATTCGAGGGCCAAGACTCAGAAAAATTATCTTCTCAAACGGTGATCAATCCAAGAGAGAATGCTTGTGTGATAACTTTGCAAAGTGGAGAGCAAATTCAAAATGGAGAGCAAATGGAAACTGGGGCAAGTATCCAAAACCTGACAAAGACATCACAAACTGATGAAGGAGATGACACCACTTCCACCATGAACAACACATCATCTTCTAAGGTAGATCTTAAAACTCAAATTCCTTTTTATGTTACTCCTCCACCATTTCCTAGCAGATTTGCAAAATCGAAGAAGGAGGAACAAGAACAAGAAATCCTGAAAACTTCTCACAAAATCGAGGTAAATATACCACTTCTAGATGCTATCGAGCAAGTACATTGTTGTACAAAATTTCTCAAGGAGTTATGCACCAACAAGAGAAAGTTAAAGGGAAATGAGAAAGTAAGTGTGGGGGAAAATGTTTCAGCTGTATTGCAAAGAAAAATTCCTCCAAAGTGCAAAGATCCAGGTACGTTCACCATGCCATGCACCATTGGTAAAACCAAGTTTGAAAGAGTTATGTTAGTTTTAGAAGCATCTATTAACATCATGCCATATTCTATTTATGCTTCTTTAAATCTTGGACCTTTTGCGGAAATTGGTATTACCATTCAAATGGCTGATCGTTTTAATGCTTATACCAAAATAGTTGTGGAAGATGTGCTTGTGCAGGTGAATCAATTGATTTTCCCAGTAGACTGTTATGTTCTTGAAATAGAGGATGAGACATCTTGTAATCCAACACCGATTCTTATAGAGAGACCATTCTCGAAAACTGCTAGAACCAAGATTGATATTCATGATGGCACTCTCACCATAGTGTTTGATGGCAAGGTGATCCGTTTCAATATTTTTGAGGCAATGAGGTGCCCTAGTGACTTATATTCTGTTTTTGTAGTTGACGTTCCTGATTCTTTGCCACAACAATGTTTTGAGTTAACTCGCAAGGATGGATTGGAAATGGCTATTAGTAAGCACATAGGGACAGAAAATTCCAAAGAAACAAGAAGGTTGATACAAGTGTCCAAAGAAATGGAGGAAGCTATGGCATGCTTAAATGAGACTATAGCTATAATCACAAACAGGTATGATGTTTCGTAAATTGAATTGCCTT
>SNVD02003057.1:0-17262 GCA_013180625.2 Boswellia sacra | reverse complement strand
AGATCGAGGTAAACATACCACTTCTGGATGCTATCAAGCAAGTGCCTCGTTATGCAAAATTTCTCAAAGAGTTATACACCAACAAGAGGAAGTTGAAAGGAAATGAGAAGGTAAGTGTGGGGGAAAAATGTTTCAGCTGTATTGCAAAGAAAAATTCCTCCGAATGCAAAGATCCAGGTACGTTCACCATTCCATGCACTATTGGTAATACCAAGTTTGAAATAGCTATGTTAGATTTAGGAGCATCTATTAATGTCATGCCATATTCTATTTATGCTTCTTTGAATCTTGGACCCCTTGCGGAAACATTGGTATTGTAATTGAACTGCTGATCGTTCTAATCGCATATCCCAAGGGAGTTGTTAGAAGATGGGCTGTGAGGGAATCAATTGGGATTCCCAGCAGACTTTTATTGTTCTTGAAATGGAGGAGAGACATCTCCCAATCCAACACCGATTCTTTTGGGGAGGCCATTCTTGAAAACTGCCCGAACGAAGATTGATGTTCATGATGGCACTCTCACCATGGAGTTTGATGGCGAGGTGATTAGTTTCAATATTTTTGAGGCAATGAGGTACCCTAGTGACTTGCATTCTGTTTTGGCAGTGGATGTTATCGATTCTTTGGCACAACAACTTTTTGAGTTAACTCGCAAGGATGCATTGGAAGTAGCCATTTGTGAGCACATAGGGGCAGAAAATTCCAGAGAATCGAGGAAGTTGATACAAGTGTCTAAAGAAGTGGCGGAAGCTGTGGCAAGCTTGGATGAGACTATAGCTATCACCACAAATAGGTATGATGTTTCGTACATTGAATTGCCTTTATCTAATGAGAAACTTTTTCCTTCTGTGATGAAAGCACCGGCCTTGGAGCTTAAGCCTCTTCCAGATCATTTGAAACATGTATTCTTGGGTGAGAAGGATACTTTGTCAGTCATAATAGCCAAGGGCCTTACACCATTGCAAGAAGAGAAACTCATCCGAGTGCTTCGAGATCACAAAACAGCCATTGGGTGGACAATTGCTGACATCAAAGGTATTAGCCCAGCCATATGCATGCACCTTATCTTATTAGAAGAAGGATCCAAGCCCACTAGAGAAGCACAGCGGAGGTTGAATCCTCCCATGATGGAAGTTGTCAAGAAAGAAATCCTGAAATTGTTAGATGTGGGTTTGATTTATCCAATTTCGGATAGCAAGTGGGATCCAGTCCAAGTTGTTCGTAAGAAATCTGGTGTTACGGTGGTTAAGAAGACAATATGAGCTAGTTCCCACTCCGTATCCAAACCGGGGGTGGCGAGAGTTTGTATTGATTATCGAAAGCTCAATTCTGCAACTCGCAAGGACCACTTTCCTTTGCCATTCATTGATCAAATGCTGGAGAGATTAGCAGGTCATTCTCAGTATTGTTTTCTTGATGGCTATTCAGGAGATAATCAGATTGTCATTGCCCCTGAAGATCAAGAGAAAACTACATTTACATGCCCATTTGGTACATTGGCGTATCGACGCATGCCGTTCGGTCTTTGCAATGCCCCTGCCACTTTCCAAAGGTGTATGGTAAGTATTTTCTCTGATTATGTTGAGAACATCATTGAGGTATTTATGGATGATTGTAGTGTTTTTGGTGATTCTTTTGATAAATGCCTTGATAACCTTACACTTATACTTCAAAGATGTATGGAAAAGAACCTTGTTCTGAATTGGGAAAAATGTCATTTTATGGTTTAGACAGTGATACCGGATCTTGAGGATATGGCTCTGATACCAAATTTGTACCGGCGCTGGATTGTAACAAATCAAGAGAGGATCTTCAGTGATAAAAACTCAGCCAATGACTGGAACAAGGATTATGAAACACAATAAACACTCAAACTAGGGTAACAAGCTCACCACCAAGGTAAACACCAATGGGATACAGAAAATTCACCACCCAAGGATGTACACAAAGGATACAGGGCTCAAAGGGATAACAAGCTCACCACCAAAGTAAACACCAATGGGATACAGATAATTCACCACCCAAGGATGTAAAACCAAGGATACAGGGCTTAAACTAACTCACCACTCGATGGAATCCACCAAGAGATACAGAGTTAAGGAGAAATCAGTATAAACACTGAAATTTCACTCAAATTCGAATTCCAAAACTTCACTCCTTTGAATACACAACTTTAGAACTTAAATAACTTGGAACAACCCTCCAAGCATAGGTAAAAGACAATAATTAAATAATTTCAACAATTACAGCTCAGCTACTACATTGACAACTCAATTATTGACTAAGACTCATAAGTAAACACATTAGGTAATAAAAGCACAACCAACTATGCTAGAAATTCAAATTCCAACCAACTAAGCAATAAAATTCAAATTCTAATGTGGACTTTAATGCACCATTAATTATAAACCAGCTGTGAAGATATAGACATAAATTCCTGCAGACAACTCCAAATGAAACATTGACAAATGTGTTAGAAAGCTGACTTCAAGATTTCTTATAGCCACAAATCTTGACATTTAATTCTCTGCACAGCAATACCAATTCTTTTACGAAATTATCCCTCATTCTGGTTCATGTGCACTCCTGACTATTGTAACAATTTGCACCCCTTGATGATCTATCATGAATCCCATGGATTGCAACACTCCTGTGTCAAGCTCCCCTGGTTGAGAAAGACTCGACCTCGAGTCTTGATTGTTGTTTTCACCAAGATAAGGACTAAGGTCAGAGATATTAAATGTGTTGGAAACACCATAATGCTTAGGTAGCTCAACTTTGTAAGCATTCTCTCCAATGCGTTGTAAAACTTTGAATGGTCCATCAGCTCTAGGCTTCAACTTGGCATATTTGCCTAGAGGAAACCTTTCTTTTCTAAGGTGTATCCACACTAGATCTCCTTCTTTGAACTCAGCATACTTCCGATGTTTGTTTGCTGCAGCTTTATACTTCTCATTTTGCTTCAAAATCTTCTCTCGAACTTGTTCATGTAGTTTCTTGATGTTCTTAGCTCTCTCCTCTGCATCACTGCTAAATTGAGTTTTGGAAGGAATAGGAGCTAAATCCAAAGGACTTATTGGATTCTTGCCATAAACAACCTCAAAAGGACTATGACCAGTGGTTTGACTTGATGATCTGTTGTAAGCCAACTCAACTTGAGGTAAAACAAGATCCCATTGTCGTAAATTCTTACCAACATAACTCCTCAGAAGATTTCCCAAGCTTCTGTTGATAACTTCAGTTTGTCCATCTGTTTGAGGATGATGAGATGAACTAAAGTTAAGTGTAGTCCCCAGCTTTATCCAAAGCGTACGCCAAAAATGAGATAAGAACTTTGGATCACGATCTGAGACTATGGCCTTAGGAATGCCATGCAATTTCACAATCTCCTTGAAGTACAAATCGGCCACATGAAGTCCGCATCTTTGTCTTGTTACAACAGGGGACAAAAGACCATTTTAGAAAATCGGTCAACCACCACCATGATTGAATCTTTGTTTCGCTGTGTTTCTAGGCATCCCCCTCACAAAGATCCAAGCTACATCTTCCCATGGATCGATTAGGAACAGGTAATGGAGTGTACAAACCAGTGTTCTGCCCATGACTTTTTGCCACATTACAAATTGTACACCTCTTCACGTGCTTCATCACATCCCTTTCCATCTTCGGCCAATAAAAGTTTTCCTTCACAATAGCAATAGTTTTGTCTCTCCCAAAATGACCGCTAATGCCACTGCCATGTGCTTCATTAATGATTAATTCTCTCAAGGAACATTGATGAATACACAATTGGTTTGCCTTGAGTAGATAACCATCCTGCAAAACAAATTGTTGATTGAAAACTCATTACAGTTTTGTTTTTTACTTTCCCCCGACATTTTGCCGAAATCTGATCATCCTTGAAAGCTCTTTAAAAACCTCAACCCCACAACATTCATTTCATAGAGGTTAGCAAAGAATGTCTTCGGCTTAATGCATCAGCCACCACATTTTGAACTCCAGATTTGTGCTTGATGGTAAAGTTGAAATCTTGAAGAAACTCTACCCATCTGGCATGTCGAACATTAAGCTTCTGTTGGCTGTTGATGAACTTCAAAGCTTCATGGTCAGAATATAGAACAAACGGTTTTGGCAATAGATACTGACTCCAATGCTTCAAAGCTCGACAAATAGCATACAACTCATTGTCATAAGTTGAGTACTTTTTGCAAGATGCATTCAATTTTTCACTAAAGAAAGCAATTGGTCTGCGTTCTTGGCTAATAACAGCACCAATACCAATATTGGAAGCATCACATTCAACTTCAAAAACCTTGTTGAAATCTGGAAGTGATAAGATAGAAGCTTCTGTCATCTTCTTTTTACTCGCCAAAAGAGTTGGGATAGCACAAGGACTCCTGCGTTCCCTCACTAACTCTTTAGTGATAAGCTCATTAACCTGCCGTTGTAATTCTTCATGTTCTGTAGGACTCATTCGATAGGCTGATTTAATTGGCAACACAACACCTGGAACAAGATCAATACAATGTTGTATGTCTCTCATTGGAGGAAGACCTGGTGGTATCTCATTTGGTATGACATTATGGTATTCTTTAAGAAGATATTTCATCTCCAGAGGTGGTTCATTACTAACTCCATTTTCTTCTAACAACAAGAACACATAAATTTCACTTCCCTTCTCCAACTCTCTTCTACATTCTGTTTGGGTAAGCAAAGCATTTCCCTCCCCTTTAGTAGGTTTGGGAACACATTCTAACTTCGAAGGACCCAAAATAACTTTGACCCCATCTTTAAAGAATGTATAAGTTTTCCTATAGCCATCATGCATTACTCTCCTATCATACTGCCATGGTCTACCAAGAAGTAAATGACAAGCATCAATAGGAACAACATCACACCATATTTCATCTTTATACTTTTTCCCAATAGAAAATGAAACAAGGCAGCGTTTGTTTACCTTGATCTCGTTATCTTTCCGTAGCCATGACATCTTATAAGGTTGAGGATGCTTCTCTGTTTGAAGGCCAAGTTTATCAATCATCTCCGTAGACAGCACATTTTCAAAGCTGTCACCATCAATAATAAAGTTGCACACCTTGCCATGAGAAGTACATCTGGTATGGAAGGTATTTTTGCGAAGCCAATCATCTTCTCGTTCTTGGGCAATATTCAAACTCCTTTGAATAATAAAGAGAGAATCACCTCGATTTGCATAAGTGACTTCCTCTTCATCAACAAATTCTGGATTATTGAAATTGATCAAGGCATCTGACTCGATCTCTTCATCAATTTCGTAAAAGTCATCAAATATTGGTGGTTTTCCATGATCCTCAAAGAAGTCATGGTCTACTTCATCATTCTCCATCGGTTCATCTTTATTAGCAGCATCATTATCATCATAATTGCCCAAAGGACTTTGATCATCTACTTCTCCATGCATTCCACCTACGAATTCTTTATTTTCCAGAATTACTAAATGTTGCTGGAGTTGTTGGACCTGCCGCATAAGATCTTCAATGATCAAATGTTGCTGGACTTGCTGGAGTTGCCGCCTGAGATCTTCAATGATCAAATCTCGTTCGTCTCTTTGAGAAGGAGGCAATTGGATAGTAGAAGCAGCCTTGTGAGTACGACTAGCCATTGAACCAAAAGCTCTGATACCAATCTGATACCGGATCTTCGAGATATGGCTCTGATACAAATCTGATACCGGGCTGCTGGATTGTAATAGATCAGGATAGGATCTTCAAGTTGATTATCAACTCAACTAATGGCTGGAACAAATAGAATGGAACCTAACAAACACTCTTTGAAAGGATAACAAGCTCACCACCAAAGTGAACACTAATGGGATACAGATAATTCACCACCCAAGGATGTCAACCAAGGATACAAGGCTTAAAGGGATAACAAGCTCACCACCAAAGTAAACACCAATGGGATACAGATAATTCACCACCCAAGGATTTAAACCAAGGATACAGGGCTTAAACTAACTCACCACTCTATGGAATCCACCAAGAGATACAGAGTTAATGAGAAATCAGTATAAACACTGAAATTTCACTCAAATTCGAATTCAAAACTTCACTGCCTTGAACACACAACTTTGGGACTTTAAATAACTTGGAACAACCCTCCAAGCATAGGTAAAAGACAATAATTAGATGTGTTCAACAATTACAGCTCAACTAATACATTGACAACTCAATTATTGACTAAGACTCATAAGTAAACACATTAGGTTATAAAAGCACAACCAACTAAGCTAGAAATTCAAATTCCAACCAACTAAGCAATCAAATTCAAATTCTAGAATAGACTTTAATGCACCATTAACTATGAACCAGCTGTGAAGAGATATTCATAGATTCCTGCAGACAACTCCAAATGACACATTGACAAATGTGTTAGAAAGCTGACTTCAAGATCTTTTATAGCCCAAATCTTGACATTGTAATTCTCTGCACGAGCAATACCAGTTCTTTTAACGAAATTTATCCCTCATTCTGGTTCATGTGCACTCCTGACCATTGTAACAATTTGCACCCCTTGATGATCTATCATGAATCCCATGGATTGCAACACTCCTTTGTCAGAGTTATATTGTGTTTGTAAAAAAAAAAAGAAAAAAGAAAAAAAAGCGAATCTGTACTTATCGTCCACGTACTTACACATTGAGGACAATGTGTTTTTTAAGTGTGGGGGAGGGAAAGTGTAATAAAAAAAAGAAAAAAAAGAAAAAAAGAACAAAAGAAGAAGAATAAGAGATCTATACCCTTAAGTGTTCTTAAAAAGAATGAAACAACGAAGTGTGGGGATGTAGTTTTCTTTTGTTTTCGGCAAAAAAAAAAAAGATTGAGTGTTCTAAATAAGTTTGGGGGACTAACCTGGTGAATTGAAATGAAGTTGTGTTATAGGTTGAGCTCTACATAGTCTTGAATGATTTATGTGTTTGTGGGTGATTTGAGCCAAATTATTATCCTTTATCATACCTTCACCCAAGCCAAACGTTACAAGCTTAATAAAGTCCTACTTGATCCTTGGTGTTGTGCATGTCTACATTAGTGGAGAGTGACTTGAAAAGCAGGCCTATGGAGTTCATTTATACACACATCTTCAATATTAAATATGATTCATTTTTATGCATAAACTCATCGGGTTACAAGTGATTAGGTGAGAATGGCTCTACACACACACACTTGAGGAATTGAAGTGAAGCGAAACTAATCTTTGAGATGAAAATTCTTGATCAAGTGCATTATTTTGAAGTTTTCCTTGGGTTATAATTAAGTACAATCTTTGAGGCCTATTTGCAAGATGAAGCATTTGTGTGTTTTAATTTTTTGTTGATTCTGTTTCGGTTTAGTTTTATTTCCTATTGTCGTAGTTGCTCGAGGACTAGCAAAGTCTAAGTGTGGGGGAATTTGATAAGTGTCTATTTATATATCATTTTCATATCAATTCGTCCATGTTTCTTTGCTATATTCCTTGGTATTTTTATGTTTTTGTGTGGTTTTGATGTTTGTAGGAGTTTTGGAGCAACTTGCACAAAAATGGAGTAAAACCCTTCATTTTCACCTCTGCTAGTCAACCATCTTCTCGGATTTAATTGTATTGATATACAATGAACCCGATGACATATCATATACCGTTGAAAAGCTCTCGAAGTCTACTTTTTGGAGAAATTTACGGTTTATGAATCCATTCAGTGTACCGAAAGTTGTAATCAAAACAGTGTGAGAAGTGTAGAAATGTAATTCCACACATCACTGTAGCATGTATAATACGGGACACTGTAGCACGTTACTGTAGCAGAGTATTTAAACACATTTTAGGGTTTTATTTTCATAACTTGAAGAGGGGAAAACGTGGGAGGAGGCTGCATTTCTGGATTTCTCTCATCCCTTGGAGTTCTTGAAGGAGAAAGAAGATTTTGAAAGAGGAGGAACTACAATTCCAAGAAGATTCATCTACAAAGAAGATTTTCAAAGAATTTGCTAAGTTCTTTCTTTCCTTTTCAATTCTGGAATTTCTCTGTATTGTATTTGTTATTCTGATTGAATATGTGTAACTAAATCTGAATTGGTTGAGGGTGATTTCAAAGCCCTTGATATGGATTTTGTGAGTTGATTGTGTAAGAAATTGTTATCCAATTCTCTAATTGAAGTTGCTTGTATTTTCCCATATCTAATGCTTATGATTGCTTACTGATTGTATTTGGAATGGCCAACTGAATATAATCTGTTATTGTCTATTGCTAGATTAGAAATCTTGATCCGTAATTGTCATGAATTTCCAATCATTAGTAGCAAAATTGTGATCAGAGATTGCAATTGGAAAATACAACCTAGGTTAAATAATCCGAACTTGTGTGATTATTGCTTAGATCAACCTATCTTTCTCATCGTAATGCTTCCATTGAATTAAACTTAGAGAGCTTGTTCTAGGTTGTTTAATGGATAGAGATTAAATAAAGAGCTTGTTTTATTTAACAACAAAGTAAGGAAAGATTGGGATAACAGAGCTTGTTGTTATCTACGGTTGATAACTTCAATGCTGTAATTGGATTACAATTCTATGTTAATTCACAAATTCATATCTTGTGGCAGAGAAGAACCCTTAACCAGCTTTCTCCCATTGATTTTTCATTAAAATTTACTTTCTGTTTTGTTATTCTTTACTTGCATTCTTATTTCATTTAGTAAATCATTCAACAAAAATCCCCCCTGTTTAGTTTATTATTGCTGAAAATAACAAATTCAATTAGAATCAATCCTCGTGGGAACGATATCTTACTTATCACTTTATTACTTGTGCGACTAGTATACTTGCTAGTTTCGAACGCATCATGCACTCTTGACCATTGTAATAATTTGCACCCCTTGATGATCTATCATGAATCCCATGGATTGCAACACTCCTGTGTCAAGCTCCCCTGGTTGAGAAAGACTCGACCTCGAGTCTTGATTGTTGTTTTCACCAAGATAAGGACTAAGGTCAGAGATATTAAATGTGTTGGAAACACCATAATGCTCAGGTAGCTCAACTTTGTAAGCATTCTCTCCAATGCGTTGTAATACTTTGAATGGTCCATCAGCTCTAGGCTTCAACTTGGCATATTTTCCTGGAGGAAACCTTTCTTTTCTAAGGTGTATCCATACTAGATCTTCTTTGAACTCAGCATACTTCTGATGTTTGTTTGCTATAGCTTTATACTTCTCATTTTGCTTCAAAATCTTCTCTCGGACTTGTTCATGCAGCTTCTTGATGTTTTTAGCCCTCTCCTCTGCATCACTACTAAATTGAGTTTTGGAAGGAATTGGAGCTAAATCCAAAGGACTTATTGGATTCTTGTCATAAACAACCTCAAAAGGACTATGACCAGTGGTTGGACTTGATGATCTGTTGTAAGCAAACTCAACTTGAGGTAAAACAAGATCCCATTGCCGTAAATTCTTACCAACATAACTCCGTAGAAGATTTCCCAAGCTTCTGTTGATAACTTCAGTTTGTCCATCTGTTTGAGGATGATGAGATGAACTAAAGTTAAGTGTAATCCCTAGCTTTCTCCAAAGTGTACGCCATAAATGAGATAAGAACTTTGGGTCATGATCTGAGACTATGGCCTTAGGAATGCCATGCAATTTCACAATCTCCTTGAAATACAAATCGGCCACATGAGTCGCATCATTTGTCTTGTTATAGGGGACAAAATGAGCCATTTTAGAAAATCGGTCAACCACCACCATGATTGAATCTTTGTTTCGCTGTGTTGTAGGCAATCCCACCGCAAAATCCAAGCTAACATCTTCCCATGGATTATTAGGAATAGGTAATGGAGTGTACAAACCAGTGTTCTGCCCACGACTTTTTGCCACATGACAAATTGTACACCTCTTCACGTGCTTCATCACATCCCTTTCCATCTTCGACCAATAGAAGTTTTCCATCACAATAGTAATAGTTTTGTCTCTTCCAAAATGATCGCTAATGCCACTGCCATGTGCTTCATTAATGATTAATTCTCTCAAGGAATATTGAGGAATACACAATTGGTTTGCCTTGAGTAGATAACCATCCTTGATCTCGTTATCTTTCCGAAGCCATGAAATCTTGTAAAGTTGATGATGCTTCTCTGTCTGAAGGCCAAGTTTATCAATCATCTCTGTAGACAGCACATTTTCAAAGCTGCAACCATCAATAATAAAGTTGCACACCTTGCCATGAGAAGAACATCTGCTATGGAAGATATTTCTGCGAAGCCAATCATCTTCTTGTTCTGGGGCAATATTCAAACTCCTTTGAATAAGAAAGAGAGAATCACCTCGATTTGCATAAGTGACTTCCTTTTCATCAATAAATTCTGGATTATCGAAATTGATCAAGGCATCTGACTCGATCTCTTCATCAATTTCATAAAAGTCATCAAATATTGGTGGTTTTCCATGATCCTCAAAGAAGTCATGGTCTACTTCATCATTCTCCACCGATTCATCTTTATTAGCAGCATCATTATCATCATAATTGCCCAAAAGACTTTGATATTCTACTTCTCCAAGCATTCCACCTGCGAATTCTTTGTTTTCCAGAATTACTAAACGTTGCTGGAGTTGTTGGAGCTGCCGCATAAGATCTTCAACGATCAAACGTTTCTGGACTTGCTGAAGTTGCCACCTGAGATCTTCAATGATCAAATCACGTTCATCTCTTTGTGAAGGAGGCAATTGGGTAGTAGAAGCAGCCTTGTGAGTACGACCAGCCATTGAACCAAAAGCTCTGATACCAATCTGATACCGGATCTTTGAGATATGGCTCTGATATCAATATGATACCGGGCTGCTGGATTATAATAGATAAGGATAGGATCTTCAAGTTGATTATCAACTCAACCAATGACTGGAACAAGGATTATGAAACCCAATAAACACTCAAACTAGGGTAACAAGCTCACCACCCAGGTAAACACCAATGGGATACAGAAAATTCACCACCCAAGGATGTACACAAAGGATACAGGGCTCAAAGGGATAACAAGCTCACCACCAAAGTAAACACCAATGGGATACAGATAATTCACCACCCAAGGATGTAAACCAAGGATACAGGGCTTAAACTAACTCACCACTCTATGGAATCCACCAAGAGATACAGGGTTAAGGAGAAATCAGTATAAACACTGAAATTTCACTCAAATTCGGATTCAAAACTTCACCCCCTTGAATACACAACTTTAGAGCTTAAATAACTTGGAACAACCCTCCAAGCATAGGTAAAAGACAATAATTAAATGATTTCAACAATTACAGCTCAACAACTACATTGACAACTGATTTATTAACTAAGACTCATAAGTAAACTCATTAGGTAATAAAGCATAACCAACTAAGCTAGAAATTCAAATTCCAACCAACTAAGCAATCAAATTCAAATTCTAGAGTAGACTTTAATGCACCATTAACGATGAACCAGCTGTGAAGAGATAGTCATAAATCCCTGCAAACAAGTCCAAATGACACATTGACAAATGTGTTAGAAAGCTGACTTCAAGATCTCTTACAGCCACAAATATTGACATTTAATTCTCTGCACAGCAATACCAGTTCTTTTACGAAATTACCCCTCATTTTGGTTCATGTGCACTCTTGACCATTGTAATAATTTACACCCCTTGATGATCTATCATGAATCCCATGGATTGCAACACTCCTGTGTCAATACTTGAGCATACTACATGAAATTCTTTGAGGTGTTTGTTCGGATCCTCTCCTGCAAAACCATGAAATGTAGGCAAGAGATGAATCAGTCCAGATTTAAGTTCAAAATCTATCTCAAAATTGGTGCTTATGCATAGCGGTTGTTGATCAAATAATTGGAGCCGCTAACTCCTTAAGAGTCTGATCGTTTTCCATCGCCATTGCTTCCGATTCAGATTTGATTGAACTGCAAGAAGATGGGAGGGAAGTGTGTCGTGCAAGGTCAAATTCTGGAGGTGGAGTTGAAATTGACCGATTTAGCCTTAAATTCGAGGATTGGAGAAACTCCCTTAATTCTCTTAAGTCGTTGATCCGCTTCTCCCTCGGACATAAAAGCCTAAACACAAACAATCAGGAAATAACAATCAAGAATCAGTAGTAAAAACAGAATAACAAATTGATTAGAAAATCAATCCCCGGCACCGGCGCCAAAAACTTGATGCGTTCGAAACTAGCAAGTATACTAGTCGCACAAGTAATAAAGTGATAAGTAAGATATCGTTCCCACGAGGATTGATTCTAATTGAATTTGTTATTTCCAGCAACAATTAACTAAATAGGGGGGTTTTGTTGAATGATTAACTAAGTGAAATAAGAATGCAAATTAAGAATAACAAAACAGAAGTTAATTTGAATGAAAGATCAATGAGAGACACGTGGTTAAGGGTTCTTTCTCTGCCACAAGATATGAATTTGTGAATTAACATAGAATTGTAATCCAATTACAGCATTGAAGTTATCAACCGTAGATAACAACAAGCTCTGTTATCCCAATCTTTCCTTACTTTGTTGTTAAATAAAACAAGCTCTTTATTTAATCTCTATCCATTAAACAACCTAGAACAAGCTCTCTAAGTTTAATTCAATGGAAAGCATTACGATGAGAAAGATAGGTTGATCTAAGCAATAATCACACAAGTTCGGATTATTTAACCTAGGTTGTATTTTCCAATTGCAATCTCTGATCACAATTTTGCTACTAATGATTGGAAATTCATGACAATTACGGATCAAGATTTCTAATCTAGCAATAGACAACAACAGATTATATTCAGTTGGCCATTCCAAATACAATCAGTAAGCAATCATAAGCATTAGATATGGGAAAATACAAGCAACTTCAATTAGAGAATTGGATAACAATTTCTTACACAATCAACTCACAAAATCCATATCAAGGGCTTTGAAATCACCCTCAACCAATTCAGATTTAGTTACACATATTCAATCAGAATAACAAATACAATACAGAGAAATTCCAGAATTGAAAAGGAAAGAAAGAACTTAGCAAATTCTTTGAAAATCTTCTTTGTAGATGAATCTTCTTGGAATTGTAGTTCCTCCTCTTTCAAAATCTCTTTCTCCTTCAAGAACTCCAAGGGATGAGAGAAATCCAGAAATGCAGCCTCCTCCCACGTTTTCCCCTCTTCAAGTTATGAAAACAAAACCCTAAAATGTGTTTAAATACTCTGCTACAGTAACCTGCTACAGTGTCCCGTATTATACATGCTACAGTGATGTGTGGAATTACATTTCTACACTTCTTACACTGTTTTGATTACAACTTTGGGTACACTGAATGGATTCATAAACCGTAAATTTCTCCAAAAAGTAGACTTCGAGAGCTTTTCAACGGTATATGATATGTCATCGGGTTCATTGTATATCAATACAATTAAATCCGAGAAGATGGTTGACTAGCAGAGGTGACAATGAAGGGTTTTACTCCATTTTTGTGCAAGTTGCTCCAAAACTCCTACAAACATCAAAACCACACAAAAACATAAAAAATACCAAGGAATATAGCAAAGAAACATGGACGAATTGATATAAAAGTAATACATAAATAGACACCTATCACCTTGATATGGATTTTGTGAGTTGATTGTGTAAGAAATTGTTATCCAATTCTCTAATTGAAGTTGCTTGTATTTTCCCATATCTAATGCTTATGATTGCTTACTGATTGTATTTGGAAGGGCCAACTGAATATAATCTGTTGTTGTCTATTGCTAGATTAGAAATCTTGATCCGTAATTGTCATGAATTTCCAATCATTAGTAGCACAAGTGTGATCAGAGATTGCAATTGGAAAATACAACCTAGGTTAAATAATCAGAACTTGTGTGATTATTGCTTAGATCAACCTATCTTTCTCATCGTAATGCTTCTATTGAATTAAACTTAGAGAGCTTGTTCTAGGTTGTTTAATGGATAGAGATTAAATAAAGAGTTTGTTTTATTTAACAACAAAGTAAGGAAAGATTGGGATAACAGAACTTGTTGTTATCTACGGTTGATAACTTCAATGCTGTAATTGGATTACAATTCTATGTTAATTCACAAATTCATATCTTGTGACAGAGAATGAACTCTTAACCAAGTTTCTCTCATTGATTTTTCATTCGAATTAACTTTCTGTTTTGTTATTCTTCGTTTGCATTATTATTTCACTTAGTTAATCAATCAACAAAACCCCCCATGTACTCTGTTTTTGCTTTCGAATAACAAATTTAATTAGAATCAATCCTCGTGGGAACGATATCTTACTCATCACTTTATTACTTGTGCGACTAGTATACTTGCTAGTTTCGAAAGCATCAAGTTTTTGGCGCCGTTGCCGGGGATTGATTTTCTAATCGATTTGTTATTTTGTTTTCATTGTTGATTCATATTTTCTTTGTTTTTCTTTTCTGATTGTTTGTGTTTAGACAATATGGTAGTAAACTTCTATCAATTCGGTACCGGATTTGAGCCACAAGTACCATGGAGAGTAAATGAGGTAAGCACTCCGAACATTGAACAACAACTTTTTGAGCTAACCTCTCTTGTGGAAAACATGCAGTAGGAGATATACAAAAATCTTATGAATGTGGGATATATTCTACGATGGAGCATCCAATCGACATGTATCCAACTTTACAAGAAGAATATATGGAACAAGCCAATGCCATGGGTGGATTTCCAGGAAAAACAAGGCAATGGTATGATCCTTTCTCTAACACTTACAATGCTGGATGGGAAGATCACCATAATTTCAGTTAATGGAATCATCAACCAATCACTCCAAATGTGATACCAAATCGGCCACAAGGTTTCAATCAACCTAGAGTGCAGCAAACTTTTCAAATGCAACCACCACCAATGCCACAATCAGCACCACAACCAGCTCCAGAAAACTCAGGTATGTCACTCCAGGATATTGTTAATGCACTTGCCACTAACACAATGCAATTCCAGCAGGAAACTGGGGCAAGTATCCAAAACCTGGCAAATCAAATGGGACAATTGGCTACTAGTATGAGCAAATTCGAGGGCCAATGCTCAGAAAAATTATCTTCTCAAACGGTGATCAATCCAAGAGAGAATGCTTGTGCGATAACTTTGCGAAGTGGAGAGCAAATTCAAAATGGAGAGCAAATGGAAATTGGGGCAAGTATCCAAAACCTGACAAAGAAATCACAAACTGATGAAGGAGATGACACCACTTCCACCATGAACAACACATCATCTTCTAAGCTCGATCTTAAAACTCAAATTACTTCTTATGTTACTCCTCCACCATTTCCTAGCAGATTTGCAAAATCAAAGAAGGAGGAACAAGAACAAGAAATCCTGGAAACTTCTCACAAAATCGAGGTAAATATACCACTTCTGGATGCTATCGAGCAAGTACCTTGTTGTACAAAATTTCTCAAGGAGTTATGCACCAACAAGAGAAAGTTGAAGGGAAATGAGAAAGTAAGTGTGGGGGAAAATGTTTCAGCTGTATTGCAAAGAAAAATTCCTCCAAAATGCAAAGATCCAGGTACGTTCATCATTCCATGCACCATTGGTAATACCAAGTTTGAAAGAGCTATATTAGATTTAGGAGCATCTATTAATGTCATGCCATATTCTATTTATGCTTCTTTAAATCTTGGACCTTTTGCGAAAACTGGTATTACCATTCAGTTTTTTGATCATTTTAATGCATATCACAAAAGAGTTGTGGAAGATGTACTCGTGCAGGTGAATCAATTGGTTTTCCCAGCAGACTTCTATGTCCTTAAAATAGAGGATGAGACATCTCCTAATCCAACACCGATTCTTTTAAGGAGACCATTCTCGAAAACTGCTAGAATCACGATTGATGATCATTATGGCACTTTCACCATGGAGTTTGATAGCAAAGTGATCCGTTTCAGTATTTTCGAGGCAATGAGTGAGCACATAGGGACAGAAAATTCCAAAGAACCAAGAAGGTTGATACAAGTGTCCAAAGAAATGGAGGAAGCTATGGCATGCTTAGATGAGACTATAGCTATAATCACAAACAGGTATGATGTTTCGTACATTGAATTGCCTTTATCTAATGAGAAACTTCTTCCTTCTGTGATGAAAGCCAATACCTTGGAGCTTAAGCTACTTCCAGATTATTTGAAGCATGTGTTTTCGGGTAACAAAGATCCTTTGCTAGTTACAATAGAAATGGGCCTTGCACCACTACAAGAAGAGAAATGCGTCCGAGTATTTAGAGTTCACAAAACAGCTATTAAGGGGACGATTGCTAACATCCAAGGCCCAGCCATATGCTTACATCATTTCTTGTTGGAAGAAGGATCCAAGCCCACTAGAGAAGCACAGCGGAGATTGGATCCTCCCATGATGGAACCAACGTCGGGCTGAGGACGTTAAACCAAGCGTTTATTGGGAGGCAACCCAATGTTTTTGCAAAATAAATTAAAAAAAGAAGAAAAGAAAAATAAAATGAGGTAATAATGATCGATTTTTGTGTCTCGAGGAGATTCCTTTCATAGGCCATCAAATTGATCAGGTTTTATCTCTCTTTGCCATCTGTCTCATTTGTTTTTATATTTTTTTACTTGTTTTTTATTTGTTTGCTATTGTAGTGTTATCTTTTATGTGTCTTTAGTTTCGTTTCTGATCTTTTCTTTTCTTCGTAGGTTTAATTTGATTATTCCGTACTTCGAATTCATCTGTGCAACAGCTTGAGGAAACATCCAACCGGGAATGAATCATTGCTCGAAGGATGAATCGGCATATCGGGAGAAGAACAAACTCAAAAAATCGTATATCGGTAATATCTCTCCATTTCTTCTCTTCAAGGGATGCTGATATCTTTCTATCGAACCTTCGTAAATATTTCCCTTCACTTCCTCAAAATGCTGTGTTTAAAATTTATAAAGTACGGATGACTAGACTTTGGGCATTGATGCTCTTAAATGTGCCTACTGATATCCGATGGCTATCGAAGCCAAGGTGAGATTGTCCGGTGAGCCGGACATTAATCTCGCAAAATACATGCCTGGTCTAGGAAAGAGCTACTACGCCAAGAGGCTAAGAGCGAAAAGGTTACAAGTATGTTATAAATGTGCTAGATGGAATTGTAACCAGACTTGTCGTTCATTAGGTTTTGTGTCCAGGAATAGAGAAGATAAACTTTCGTTTATTAAGAATGGTTGAGTAATGAGTCGCTGGATAATGTTTTATTAACTCTTGAGTC
>SNVD02003055.1:2500-5000 GCA_013180625.2 Boswellia sacra | reverse complement strand
ACTCCGTGCCGAAGTAGAGGAAACTCGCACGAAATGGGAGAAGCACCAATGCGAGCGCGCTAGCCCTTCCTACACAAGCGGTAATGCGTTGATAAATATTCAAGTGCCTACTCCTCCCACGTACCATGGCACCCGCAATGCAACGGAAGTGGAAAACTTCCTCTTTGGCTTGGAACAATACTTCGAAGCTAAATGTGCCCACGATGATGCTTCGAGGATCGGTGTTGCGCCCACATTTCTACGTGATGCAGCCCAACTTTGGTGGCGTCGAAAGCATGGCGACGCGGGCAGAGGCATCATTTCCCTCCGCACATGGGAGGATTTCAAGAGAGAACTTCGGAAGCATTTCTCTCAAAGCAATGCCGAGAAGGAGGCAAGAGGTCGTCTCCGCCGATTGAAGCAAAGCGGCACAATCCGTGAGTACATTAAAGACTTCACCACTATAATCCTTGAAATTGAGGACATGTCCGAGAAGGACTCCCTCTTCTATTTTCTTGATGGGCTCAAAGATTGGGCACGAATTGAACTAGAGAGGCGCAACGTGCAAAATCTCGATGATGCTATAGCCGTAGCCGAATCTCTTGTGGATTACTCTACCCAATTCAAGGAGAGGAAGCCCAACCACAAGAAAGAGGGGGAAGAGCAACATCATCCTCGCAAGGAAAGTGGCGAACGCAAAACATTCGGAGGGGACAAACGAAACACACCCAATAGAGGTAAGTTTGATGCCCCTAAACCTAAAAGCCCTTGCTTCATCTGTGATGGTCCTCATTGGTTTCGTGATTGCCCAAAGAGGAAGGCCCTCAATGCTCTTGTCACTCAAGATGGGGGTGTCCATGATGAGGAGCCACAAGCGGAAATAGGTTCCCTTCATATCATTGGTGCACTCAAGAAAACCACACCTACCAAGAAAGGTTTAATGTATGTGAGTGCCACCATTAACGGCAAAGATGTGCGTGCAATGCTCGACACGGGAGCCACGCACAATTTCATTTCCAAAGAAGAGGCCAAACGGTTAGGTCTCAAATACACCAAGGGAGGTGGTGCCATCAAAGCCATAAACTCAGCTGCCAAGGCAATTGTGGGGGTGTCTAAAGCCACATCCGTCCAACTTGGCACGTGGAATGGTAAGCTTGATTTCTCCATTATTCCTATGGATGATTTCCAAGTAGTGCTCGGCATGGAATTCTTCGATCAAGCCCATGCCTTTCCAATACCATCTTCTAACTCCCTTAGCATCCTCGATGGAGGTCATTCATGCACGGTTAGCATAGAACGTGTAGCTAAGGTCGAGAAGAAGATAATGTCCGCACTACAATTCGAACAAGGGATCAAGGAAGAGCCGAACCTCCTTACTCCCATTTGGGAGCTCAACGATGGGGAAAACCTCGTCACTAAGAGCCCACAAATTCTGCCCATCTTTGACAAAAACAAGGATGTTGTGGCTCAAAATACATCGGAGAGACAATCACCAAGGCAAGAGGAGTTCGACATCGAACCTCCATCCATAGTGTCTCATTGCATGATGCCTCCCAAGACCGAGAAGGCAACCAAGAGGTCACGCAAGCGCGGAAAGGGGAAGCGTCGACGTAAGGTCTCTCGCCCACAACCGATGATACCTTCTCAAGGACGCAACGGGGACGTTGCGGAATCAGGTGGGGGAGAATGTTACGGCCCGCCAAGTTCCTTGCTAGAGTTGGCCCAATTACACAAGGCTTGGCCTAATCCAAGCCCATCTTCTGGAAGCTCTAGCTAGTTGGCATGTTAGTTGGCATCTATTGTACATATCTTCTAGATGGTCCAACTAGCCGTTATAATATAGCCGTTGTAATATAGCCGTTGTAATATAGCCGTTATATAGCCGTTGGGAACTAGCCGTTATATAGCCGTTGGGAACTAGCCGTTATATAGCCGTTAGGAAACTAGCCGTTATATAGCCGTTAGAAACTAGTCGTTATATAGCCGTTAGGAAACTAGCCGTTATATAGCCGTTAGAAACTAGCCGTTATGGAGGAGGTGACTTACTATAAAAACCCCTCCAAGGCTCATTTGTAACATATCCAAGCTAATCGAAGCTATCTAAGCAATTGTAAGCATTTCAAGCATTGTAAAGCTTTCAAGTGTAATATAAAGCATTCTTTGAGTAAGCAATACTTGCCTTCATTCTTCCTACTCTTCTCCTTGTTGCCTTCGAGTTCTTAAGCTCAACGGTCCACAAGCTTCTTCCTTAAGCGAAGCAAGCTATCCGCAAGGCTTACTTAGCAACTTCGGGTTCGAGTTGCCTAAGTGTCGCACGAGCAAGCTGCGCTAAACTCCAAGCTCGTGACATTATGGGCCGGCTTAGCCAAGGAAGTTTGAGGCAATAACAGGTCTGTGATGCCTTAGATGTCTGGGCCGCACTGCTGCGCTACACTGATGTATTCAACGAGTCTATAGCCTTGGCCGACAGGCCCGGGTAATCTTTGAAATTTCATCGTGATGGGGATAGATCATGGCAATT
>SNVD02003052.1:0-17200 GCA_013180625.2 Boswellia sacra | reverse complement strand
CCTTACACTTATACTTCAAAGATGTATGGAAACTAACCTTGTTCTAAATTGGGAAAAATGTCATTTGATGGTAGATCAGGGTATAGTTTTGGGACATGTTATTTCTGCTAAGGGTATAGAGGTTGATTAATCCAAGATAGATCTTATATGTTCCTTACCACCTCCCACAAGTGTGCGGGATATTCGTTCGTTTCTTGGTCATGCAGGTTTTTATCGTAGATTCATCAAAGATTTCTCGAAGATAGCTTTGCCCCTATGCAGATTATTACAGAATGATGTGGCCTTTGAATTTGATGAGAAATGCAAAGAGGCATTTGAGAAACTGAAGGAACTCTTGACTTCGTCTCCAGTAATCCAATCTCCGAATTGGAATCATCCATTCGAGATCATGTGCGATGCAAGTGACTACGCTGTGGGCGCCGTTTTGGGTCAACGAATTGGCAAAATTCCACATGCCATTTACTATGCATCTCGAACTTTAAATGATGCTCAACTTAATTATTCTACCACTGAGAAAGAGCTGCTAGCGGTTATTTTTTCTTTAGAAAAGTTTCGATCTTATTTGATTGGTACTAAAGTAACCGTTTATTCTGATCATGCAGCTTTTAGGTACTTGCTCACAAAGAAAGATGCTAAACCAAGGCTTATCAGGTGGATACTCCTTTTACAGGAGTTTGACTTGGAAATCAAATACAAGAAGGGAAGTGAAAACTTAGTTGCAGACCATCTCAGTCGCATTGTCCATGATAAGAATGCACTGCCATTACAAGAAAGTTTTCCAGATGAACAATTGTTGTCTCTAAATGTAGTAGCCCTTTGGTATGCAGATATTGTCAATTACTTAGTTACCAAAAAGCTACCACATGACTTGACTAGAGCTCAAAGAGACAAGATCAAGAACATTGCCAAGTATTACATATGGGATGATCCGTACTTATGGAAGCATTGTTCTGACCAAGTGATAAGAAAGTGCATTTCTGAATCTGAATTTAATTCAATTTTAACCTTCTGTCATTCTTATGCATGTGGAGGTCATTTCGGACCAAAAAGAACAGCCCTTAAAGTTCTTGATTGTTGATTCTACTGGCCATCATTGTTCAAAGATGCATATCTGTTCTGCAAAGCTTGTGACCGTTGTCAAAGGACAGGTAATTTAAGTGCCAAAAATCAAATGACACAAACCCCTATACTTATTGTCGAGATTTTTGATGTGTGGGGTATTGATTTCATGGGTCCTTTTCCTTCATCTTTTGGTAATGTTTACATTATACTTGCTGTGGATTATGTTTCTAAATGGGTGGAAGCAAAAGCTACGAGAACTAATGATTCTAAAGTTGTTGTAGATTTTGTGAAATCTAACATTTTTGCGAGATTTGGAACACCAAGAGCCATGATAAGCGATAGAGGGACACACTTCTGCAACAGATCATTTTAAGCCTTGCTCAAGAAATACAACATCACTCACAAGGTGTCTACTGCCTATCATCCACAAACAAGTGTTCAAGTTGAAGTTTCAAATCGAGAAGTCAAGTCCATTCTCGAGAAGACAGTGAATCCGAACCGAAAAGTTTGGAGCCTACGATTGAATGATGCACTTTGGGCATACCGGACTGCTTACAAGACACCTATTGGTATGTCTCCGTACAGGTTAGTCTATGGTAAGCCATGTCACCTTCCGGTAGAGCTCGAACACAAAGCATGGTGGGCAGTAAAGATTTGTAACATGGAGATTGATGCTGCTGGTGAACAAAGGAAGCTTCAACTGCAAGAATTGGAAGAACTTAGAAATGATGCCTATGAGAATTCCATAATTTACAAGGAGAGAACTAAGGCATTTCATGATAAACTGATCTCCAGGAAGAATTTTGAAGTGGGACAGAAAGTTCTTTTATTTCATTCTCGCCTCAAGTTATTTCCAGGCAAATTACGATCTCGATGGGTTGGACCTTTTGTTATTACTAATGTTTTTCCTCATGACGCAGTGGAAATCAAGAGCTTAAAAACGGACAAAGTATTCAAGGTGAATGGGCACAGGTTGAAGCCATACTATGAGAATTCAGTGATGCAAGACATCGAGGAGGTACCTCTCTACGAGCCAGCTTATCTTGATGGGTGATGGCAAGTAACGTCAGGCTGAGGACGTTAAACCAAGCGCTTATTGGGAGGCAACCCAATGTTTTTGAAACATAAATAAAAAAGAGACAAAGAAAAGAAGGTACTAACGATCACTTTTTGTGTTTCGAGGAGATTCCTCTCATGGGCTATTATAATTGATCAGGTTTTATCTCTCTTTGCCATCTGTCTCATTTGCTTTGTTGTTTGTTTTTGACTTTCGTTTGCTCCTATGTTTTTATTTCTTTTATGTGTCTCTATTTTCTTTTCTTTTCTTTTCGTTTCTTTTGTTTAATTTGATTATTTCGTACTTTGTGTTCATTTGTGCAACAGCTTGAGGAAACACCAAAACAAGAATTGAAGCCATTGCTTGAAGGTTTGAAGTGTGCATATCTTGCAGAAGAACAGACTCAATCTCATTATCAATAATATCTCCCCTTTTCTTCTCTTCAATGGATGCCGATATCTTTTTGTTGAACCTTCGTAAATATTTTCCTTCACTTCCTCAAAATGCTGTGTTTAAAATTTATAAAGTACGGATGACTAGACTTTGGGCATTGATGCTCCTAAATGTGCCTGCTGATATCCGATGGCTTATCGAAGCCAAGGTGAGATTGTCCGGTGAGCCGGACATTAATCTCGCAAAATACATGCCTGGTCTAGGAAAAAGCTACTACGCCAAGAGGCGAAGAGCGAAAAGGTTACAAGTATGTTATAAATGTGCTAGATGGAATTGTAACCAGACTTGTCGTTCATTAGGTTTTGTGTCCAGGAATAGAGAAGATAAACTTTCATTTATTAAGAATGGTTTTGAGTAATGAGTCGCTGGATAATGTTTTGTTAACTCTCGAGTCACATTCTTGTGGACTTGTTCAGCGTGAATTGCTTAATCTATGGACACAATTTCGTGATGAATTGCAGTGTTTATAGTCTAGGGAATCTGACTAAAAACGACCCTGTTTGCCAGTTTATAAGAAAACTGGATGGGAAGCAAATCCCCGACTCATAGAAGGCGTTTCAGCCGTTACTGGACGTAAAACCAGAGAAGATGTGAGCCACAATCACAACTACTTGTATATTTGAATTGTGTTGTTGTTGTAGAATTTTTTTTCTTGTTTCGTTTGATCTGATTATCAATGTTGTTTTTGTGTTGTTGTTGTTTGTTGATTTTGTTTGTTTTAATTTCAAGTTTTCTTTTTGACAAACCATATGACTACCCCATGTCGTAAGCACACGTGGAGATGAGTATGGAGGTTTTGTCAACCTCCGCCGAAAGTATATCTCTACTTTTCATGCTTCACGTGGGAGACAAGTGTGGTGGTTTTGTCAACCCCCGCCGAAAGTGTATCTCCATTTTCCATGCTTCACGTGGGAGACAAGTGTGTAGGTTTTGTCAAACCTTGCGGAAAGCATATCTCATTTTTTCAAATCTTGGGGCGATAAATCTGCATCGAGCAACCCCCACTGAAAGTATGTCCCCATGTGTCAAAATTTGAGAGTTTTATGGGTGTATATATACATTCTGCATATTTTCATATGTCAGTCCATAACCTGTCTTGCAATTGAAAAGCATAATATCTAACGTGTCTTACACAAGATTAGAGCACTTGTAGAAATGGAGAAAACACCAATTCGGCGATTCCGCAATATATGCGTATTTTGCGGACCGCAATTTGGTAAAGATGGAGAGTTTACCACAGCAGCTCTTGATCTTGGTAGGACATTAGCTGCGAGGGGTATTAATTTCATTTATGGAGGGGGTAGTCTTGGGTTAATGGGTGTGTGTCAACAGCTGCATCCCTAGGAGGGAGCAAAGTTCTCGGCATTATCCCTAAACCATTAGCTGTACGAGATATCGTAGGCAACACAATCGGGGAAGAGTTACAGGTCTCTAGTATGCATGAGCGTATTGCACATATGGTTTTTAAGTCCGATGCATTTATAGCTTTACCGGGTGGTTATGGTACATTAGAGGAGATATTTCAAATCACATCTTGGGCACAGCTAAACATCCATCGGAAACCCATTGGTTTGTTAAATGTTAATAATTTTTTTGATGGTTTGTTGTCCTTTCTTGACCAAGCTGTAGAAAAAAATTTCATCTCACCGTCAGCAAGGCAAATGTTGGTTACAGCTTCAACTGCAGGAGAGTTAATTGACAAACTACAAGAATTCGTCTATTCACCTGCTCCAACAATGGCTCGGATAAATTGGTTTGGAGAAGGCAACAAAAGGCGTCAACTGGATTTAACCCTCCATCTGTAATCTCTATTTGCTGGTTTGCTTCGTTTTTGTTTGCTTTTCTTTTAGTGTGTTTATTTGAGATTTTTCATGTCGTTTCTTTTGAGCTTTTTCAGGTTATTTCTTTCGTCCCAGGTAATATTTTCTAATCTCGGTTTTTAGAGTGGTGGCTTAAAAAGTTCAAGTTCTCTTGAAACGCATTCTGGATCTCTTCAATCCATAATGGCTGAATAAGGAGGCTAACTTCTAAACTTTGTAGACCCATTCTAACTAACTTGTTTTTGTTTGCTGACTTGTTGAACTTTGTTATTTTATTAGTGAGTTTAGTTTTGCGTAATTTAGAGTTGTTATGTGTTTTTATCTTTATCAGTTTTGATTTAAAAAAAAACAATTGTGGAAAAACCTGAGAATGGCAGAATAGGGGGTTTCTTTAACCCTTGAAACGCATTCTCTCTAAATAAATCTGTAGTTTGTTTATTTCATGTTATTTGAAGTGCCTTGTTTCTTGTTTTGTTCTTTCATAATAAAGGTATATAGGCTGGAAACCTTAAGTCTGCGGGCTACTGTCCTAAGGATTGTTGAAATATACAATCTTGACTCAGGTGTAACAACGCCACGTACCTCTTTGCTTGCATTTTGTGGGTCGATGATAAGATAATGATTGAATTAAGAATAACCTTGGAAAATGATAAATTATGCATGGATCTGTGTGCTTGAAATGTTTATTGGTTTTCGCTTTGCTTTTGATTCCTTGTGCAACATTGAGCACTGAGCTATTATCACTGAGTTATTTGTTCACTTAGAGAAAGTTTATGTAATTTCAATGTTTCTTCAGATTTCCATGAATTTTAGAACTTGTTTTGATGGTCACTCGAGGCGAAATCCTAGACTGTGCAACATTGGGGAAATGATTTAGGCCATCTTTGGACCGTTTGAGCCTTAATAGCCAACCTTGACTGAAATTGATCCCTAGTTACCCCTTTGAGCCTTTGTAAGCCTTTTTCTTTTTTAACTCACTAAAAGATTTCCTAACCTCAAATGAATTTGTTCCAAACAGTTTATCCCTTACCTATGAGCATGTAGATCATTCACAATTAAATTTTGAGCTATGTTTTGGTTTTGGGAAGTTAGAGGAGGTTGGGATGTGTCATGAGCAATACAAGTGAGTTCTATTGTGTTTAAAAAAAAAGAAAAACAGAAAAAAAAACCAATCTGTACTTATCGTCCACGTACTTACACATTGAGGACAATGTGTTGTTTAAGTGTGGGGGAGGGGAAGTGTAATATAAAAAAAAAAAGAAAAAAAAAGAGAACAAAAGAAGAAGAATAAGAGATCTATACCCTTAAGTGTTCTTAAAAGAATGAAACAACAAAGTGTGGGGGTGTAGTTTTCTTTTGTTTTCTGCAAAAAAAAAAAAAAAAAGATTGAGTGCTCTAAATAAGTTTGGGGGAGTAACCTGGTGAATTGAAATGAAGTTTTGTTATAAGCTTGAGCTCTACATAGTCTTGAATGATTTATGTGTTTGTGGGTGATTTGAGCCAAATTATTATCCTTTATCATACCTTCACCCAAGCCAAACGTTACAAGCTTAATAAAGTCCTACTTGATCCTTGGTGTTGTGCATGTCTACATTAGTGGAGAGTGACTTGAAAAGCAGGCCTATGGAGTTCATTTATACACACATCTTCAATATTAAATATGATTCATTTTTATGCATAAACTCATCTGGATTACAAGTGATTAGGTGAGAATGGCTCTACACACACACACTTGACGAATTGAAGTGAAGCGAAACTAATCTTTGAGATGAAATTGTTGATCAAGTGCATTATTTTGAAGTTTTCCTTGGGTTATAATTAAGTACAATCTTTGAGGCCTATTTGCAAGATGAAGCATTTGTGTGTTTTAATTTTTTGTTGATTCTGTTTCGGTTTAGTTTTATTTCATATTGCCGTAGTTGCTCGAGGACTAGCAAAGTCTAAGTGTGGGGGAATTTGATAAGTGTCTATTTATATATCATTTTCATATCAAATCGTCCATGTATCTTTGCTATATTCCTTGGTATTTTTATGTTTTTGTGTGGTTTTGATGTTTGTAGGAGTTTTGGAGCAACTGCACAAAAATGGAGTAAAACCCTTCATTTTCACCTCTGCTAGTCAACCATCTCTCGGATTTAATTGTATGATATACAATGAATCCGATGACATATCATATACCGTTGAAAAGCTCTCGAAGTCTACTTTTTGGAGAAATTTACGGTTTATGAATCCATTCAGTGTACCGAAAGTTGTAATCAAAACAGTGTGAGAAGTGTAGAAATGTAATTCCACACATCACTGTAGCATGTATAATACGGGGACACTGTAGCACGTTACTGTAGCAGAGTATTTAAACACATTTTAGGGTTTTATTTTCATAACTTGAAGAGGGGAAAACGTGGGAGGAGGCTGCATTTCTGGATTTCTCTCATCCCTTGGAGTTCTTGAAGGAGAAAGAAGATTTTGAAAGAGGAGGAACTACAATTCCAAGAAGATTCATCTACAAAGAAGATTTTCAAAGAATTTGCTAAGTTCTTTCTTTCCTTTTCAATTCTGGAATTTCTCTGTATTGTATTTGTTATTCTGATTGAATATGTGTAACTAAATCTGAATTGGTTGAGGGTGATTTCAAAGCCCTTGATATGGATTTTGTCAGTTGATTGTGTAAGAAATTGTTATCCAATTCTCTAATTGAAGTTGCTTGTATTTTCCCATATCTAATGCTTATGATTGCTTACTGATTGTATTTGGAATGGCCAACTGAATATAATCTGTTGTTGTCTATTGCTAGATTAGAAATCTTGATCCGTAATTGTCATGAATTTCCAATCATTAGTAGCAAAAATTGTGATCAGAGATTGCAATTGGAAAATACAACCTAGGTTAAATAATCCGAACTTGTGTGATTATTGCTTAGATCAACCTATCTTTCTCATCGTAATGCTTCTATTGAATTAAACTTAGAGAGCTTGTTCTAGGTTGTTTAATGGATAGAGATTAAATAAAGAGCTTGTTTTATTTAACAACAAAGTAAGGAAAGATTGGGATAACAGAGCTTGTTGTTATCTACGGTTGATAACTTCAATGCTGTAATTGGATTACAATTCTATGTTAATTCACAAATTCATATCTTGTGGCAGAGAAAGAACCCTTAACCAAGTGTCTCTCATTGAATTTTCAATTCATTTAATATTGTGTTGTGTTATTCTTTATTTGCCTTCGTATTCAGTTTAATTAATCATTCAACAAAACCCCCCATATTTAGTTTATTGTTGCTGAAAAATAACAAATTTAATTAGAATCAATCCTCGTGGGAACGATATCTCACTCATCACTTTATTACTTGTGCGACTAGTATACTTGCTAGTTTCGAACGCATCACGAACATTGGAAATATTTCCCTTCACGTCCTAAAAATGCTGTGTTTAAAATTTATAAAGTACGGATGACTAGACTTTGGGCGTTGATGCTCCTAAATGTGCCTGCGGATATCCGATGGCTTATCGAAGCCAAGGTGAGATTGTCGGTGAGCCGGACATTAATCTCGCAAAATACATGCCTGGTCTAGGAAAAAGCTACTACGCCAAGAGGCGAAGAGCGAAAAGGTTACAAGTATGTTATAAATGGGCTAGATGGAATTGTAACCAGACTTGTCGTTCATTAGGTTTTGTGTCCAGAAATAGAGAAGATAAACTGTCATTTATTAAGAATGGTCTGAGTAATGAGTCGCTGGATAATGTTTTATTAACTCTTGAGTCACATTCTTGTGGACTTGTTCAGCGTGAATTGCTTAATCTATGGACACAATTTCGTGATGAATTGCAGTGTTATTGATGCGTTCGAAACTAGCAAGTATACTAGTCGCACAAGTAATAAAGTGATGAGTGAGATATCGTTCCCACGAGGATTGATTCTAATTAAATTTGTTATTTTTCAGCAACAATAAACTAAATATGGGGGGTTTTGTTGAATGATTAATTAAACTGAATACGAAGGCAAATAAAGAATAACACAACACAATATAAAATGAATTGAAAATTCAATGAGAGACACTTGGTTAAGGGTTCTTTCTCTGCCACAAGATATGAATTTGTGAATTAACATAGAATTGTACTCCAATTACAGCATTGAAGTTATCAACCGTAGATAACAACAAGCTCTGTTATCCCAATCTTTCCTTACTTTGTTGTTAAATAAAACAAGCTCTTTATTTAATCCCTATCCATTAAACAACCTAGAACAAGCTCTCTAAGTTTAATTCAATAGAAGCATTACGATGAGAAAGATAGGTTGATCTAAGCAATAATCACACAAGTTCGGATTAATTAACCTAGGTTGTATTTTCCAATTGCAATCTCTGATCACAATTTTGCTACTAATGATTGGAAATTCATGACAATTACGGATCAAGATTTCTGATCTAGCAATAGATAACAACAGATTATATTCAATTGGCCATTCCAAATACAATCAGTAAGTAATCATAAGCATTAGATATGGGAAAATACAAGAAACTTCAATTAGAGAATTGGATAACAATTTCTTACACAATCAACTGACAAAATTCATATCAAGGGCTTTGAAATCACCCTCAACCAATTCAGATTTAGTTACACATATTCAATGAGAATAACAAATACAATACAGAGAAATTCCAGAATTGAAAAAGAAAGAAAGAACTTAGCAAATTCTTTGAAAATCTTCTGTGTAGATGAATCTTCTTGAAATTGTAGTTCCTCCTCTTTCAAAATCTTCTTTCTCCTTCAAGAACTCCAAGGGATGAGAGAAATCCAGAATTGCAGCCTCCTCCCACGTTTTCCCCTCTTCAAGTTATGAAAATAAAACCCTAAAATGTGTTTAAATACTCTGCTACAGTAACGTACTACAGTGTCCCGTATTATACATGCTACAGTGATGTGTGGAATTACATTTATACACTTCTCACACTTTTTTGAGTTGATCCAAACACTTTACTGGCAACAACTGAATGGATGTACATATAAACAAGCGGACACAAAAGTTCTGCCCAAAAAAGATAGACTTCTGAGAGATTTTCACGGTATATGATATCGTCATCGGGTTCATTGTATCTCAATACACTTAAATCCGAGAAGATGGTTGACTAGCAGAGGTGAAAATGAAGGGTTTTACTCCATTTTTGTGCAAGTTGCTCCAAAACTCCTACAAACATCAAAACCACAAAAAAACATAAAAATACAAAGGAATATAGCAAAGAAACATGGACGAATTGATATGAAAATGATATATAAATAGACACTTATCAAATTCCCCCACACTTAGACTTTGCTAGTCCTCGAGCAACTACGACAATATGAAATAAAACTAAACCGAAACAGGAATCAACAAAAAAATTAAAACACACAAATGCTTCATCTTGCAAATAGGCCTCAAAGATTGTACTTAATTATAACCCAAGGAAAACTTCAAAATAATGCACTTGATCAACAATTTCATCTCAAGGATTAGTTTCGCTTCACTTCAATTCCTCAAGTGTGTGTGTGTAGAGCCATTCTCACCTAATCACTTGTAGCCCGGATGAGTTTATGCATAAAAATGAATCATATTTCATATTGAAGATGTGTGTATAAATAAACTCAATAGGCCTGCTTTTCAAGTCACTCTCCACTAATGTAGACATGCACAACACCAAGGATCAAGTAGGACTTTATTAAGCTTGTAACGTTTGGCTTGGGTGAAGGTATGATAAAAGATAATAATTTGGCTCAAATCACCACAAACACATAAATCATTCAAGACTATGTAGAGCTCAACCCTATAACACAACTTTATTTTAATTCACCAGGTTACTCCCACAAACTTATTTAGAACACTCAATCTTTTTTTTTTTTTTGCAGAAAATAAAAAAAACTACACCCCCACACTTTGTTGTTTCATTCTTTTTAAGAACACTTAAGGTTATAGATCTCTTATTCTTCTTCTTTTTTTCTTTTTTTTTCTTTTCTTTATTACGTTTCCCCTTCCCCACACTTAAACAACACATTGTCCCTAATATGTAAGTATGTGGACAATAAGTACATATTGGTTTTTTTCTTTTTTTCTTTTTTTCTTTTTTTTAAACACAATAGAACTCACTTGCATTGCTCATGACACATCCCAACCTCCTCTAACTTCCCAAAACCAGAACATAGCTTAAAATTTAATTGTGAATGATCTACATGCTCATAGGTAAAGGATAAACTGTTTGGAACAAATTCATTTGAGGTTAGGAAATCTTTTAGTGAGTTAACAAAGAAAAGGCTTACAAAGGCTCAAAGGGGTACCTAGGGATCAATTTCAGTCAAGGTTGGCTATTAAGGCTCAAACGGTCCAAAGATGGCCTAAATCATTACCCCAATGTTGCACAGTCTAGGATTTCGCCTCGATGACCATCAAACAAGTTCTAGAATTCATTGAAATCTGAAGAAACATTTAAATTACATAAACTTTCTCTAAGTGAACAAATCACTCAGTGATAATAGCTCAGTGCTCAATGTTGCGCAAGGAATCAAAAGCAAAGCGAAAACCAATAAACATTTCAAGCACACAGATCCATGCATCATTTATCATTTTCCAAGAGTTATTCTTAATTCAATCATTATCTTATCATCGACATACAAAATGCAAGAAAAGAGGTACGTGGCGTTGTTACACCTGAGTCAAGATTGTATATTTCAACAATCCTTAGGACCAGTAGCCCGCAGACTTAAGGTTTCCAGCCTATCTACCTTTATTATGAAAGAACAAAACAAGATACAAGACACTTCAAACAACATGAAATAAACCAACTACAGATTTATTAGTATGTAGATGAGAATGACGTTCAAGGTGTTAAAGGAAACCCCAAGTATTCTGGCCATGTCAGTGCGACGCGTGCGAGTTTATCCACCACAGATTTAGAGCGTGGGGATAAGCTTCTTTGTTTGAATAATGCACAAACAGATAAGAAAAAAAACACATAACAACTCTAAATTATGCAAAACTAAACTCACTCATAAAATAACAAAGTTCAACAAGTCAGCAAAAAAAACAAGATAGTTAGAATGGGTCTAAAAAGTTTAGAAGTTAGCCTCCTTATTCAGCCATTATGGATGAAAGAGATCCAGAATGCGTTTCAAGAGGGCTTAAACTTTTTAAGGCACCACTCTAAAAGGCAAGAATAGAAAATATTACCTGGAACGAAAGAAATAACCTGAAAAAGCTCAAAAGAAATAACATGAAAAATCTCAAATGATAGTTAAATCACACTAAAAGGAAACATGAAAACGATCAGACACAAACCAGCAAATAGAGATTCCAGATGGAGGAGAGTTAAATTCCAGTGACGCCTTTTGTTGCCTTCTCCAAACCAATGTTATCCGAGCCATTGTTGGATCAGGGTGAATAGACGAATTCTTGTAGTTTGTCAATTAACTCTCCTGCAGTTGAAGCTGTAACCAACATTTGCCTTGCTGACGGTGAGATGAAATTTTTTTCTACAGCTTGATCAAGAAAGGACAACAAACCATCAAAAAAATTATTAACATATAACAAAACAATGGGTTTCCGATGGATGTTTAGCTGTGCCCAAGAGGTGATTTGAAATATCTCCTCTAATGTACCATAACCACCCGGCAAAGTTATAAATGCATCAGACTTAACAACCATATGTGCAATACGCTCATGCATACTAGAGACCTGTAACTCTTCCCCGATTGTGTTGCCTACGATATCTCGTACAGCTAATGGTTTAGGGATAATGCCGAGAACTTTGCTCCCTCCTAGGGATGCAGCTGTTGACACACACCCCATTAACCCAAGACTACCCCCTCCATAAATCAAAATAATACCCCTCGCAGCTAATGTCCTACCAAGATCAAGAGCTGCTGTGGTAAACTCTCCATCTTTACCAAATTGCGATCCGCAAAATACGCATATATTGCGAAATCGCCGAATTGGTGTTTTCTCCATTTCTACAAGTGCTCTAATCTTGTGTAAGACACGTTAGATATTATGCTTTTCAATTGCAAGACAGTTTATGGAATGACATATGAAAATATGCAGAATGTATATATACACCCATAAAACTCTCTAATTTTGACACATGGGGACATACTTTCGGTGGGGGTTGCTCGATGCAGATTTATCGCCCCAAGATTTGAAAAAAAGAGATATGCTTTCGGCGAGGTTTGACAAAACCTACACACTTGTCTCCCACGTGAAGCATGGAAAATGGAGATACACTTTCGGTGGAGGTTGACAAAACCTCCACACTTGTCTCCCACGTGTACTTATGCCATAGGTAGTCATATGGTTTGTCAAAAAGAAAACTTGAAATTAAAACAAAGAAAATCAACAAACAACAACAACACAAAAACAACATTGATAATCAGATCAAACGAAACAAGAAAAAAAATTATACTACAACAACACACATTCAAATATACAAGTAGTTGTGATTGTGGCTCACATCTTCCTCTGGTTTTACGTCCAGTAACGGCTGAAACGCTTCTATGAGTCGGGGATTTGCTTCCCATCCAGTTTTCTTATAAACTGGCAAACAGGGTCGTTTTTAGTCAGATTCCCTAGACTATAACACTGCAATTCATCACGAAATTGGGTCCATAGATTAAGCAATTCACGCTGAACAAGTCCACAAGAATGTGACTCGAGAGTTAACAAAACATTATCCAGCGACTCATTACTCAAACCATTCTTAAGAAATGAAAGTTTATCTTCTCTATTCCTGGACGCAAAACCTAATGAACGACAAGTCTGGTTACAATTCCATCTAGCACATTTATAACATACTTGTAACCTTTTCGCTCTTCGCCGCTTGGCGTAGTAGCTCTTTCCTAGACCAGGCATGTATTTTGCGAGATTAATGTCCGGCTCACCGGACAATCTCACCTTGGCGTCGATAAGCCATCGGATATCAGCAGGCACATTTAGGAGCATCAACGCCCAAAGTCTAGTCATCCGTACTTTATAAATTTTAAAAACAGCATTTTGAGGAAGTGAAGGGAAATATTTACGAAGGTTCGATAGAAAGATATCAGCATCCATTGAAGAGAAGAAAGGGAGAGATATTACCGATAATGCGATTGAGTTTGTTCTTCTCCCAGATATGCACGTTTCAAACCTTCGAACAATGGCTTCAACTCCCGTTTGAATGTGTCCTCAAGCTGTTGCACAACTGAACTCGAAGCACGGAATAATCAAATTAAACACAAGAAAAGAAAAGAAAAGAAAAGAAAATAGAGACACATAAAAGAAATAAAAACACAAGAGTAAATGAAAGTCAAAAACAAACAACAAAGCAAATGAGACAAATGGCAAAGAGAGATAAAACCTGATCAATTATAATAGCCTATGAGAGGAATCTCCTCGAAACACAAAAATTGATCAATACTACCTTCTTTTCTTTGTCTCTTTTTATTTATATTTCAAAAACATTAGGTTGCATCCCAATAAGCGCTTGGTTTAACGTCCTCAGCCTGACGTTATCTGTCCTCACCCATCAAGATAAGTTGGCTCGGAGAGAGGTACCTCATCGATGTCCTGCATCACTGAATTCTCATAGTAAGGCTTCAACCTGTGCCCATTAACCTTGAATACTTTATCCGTTTTTAAGCTCTTGATTTCCACTGCACCATGGGGAAAAACATTAGTAAGAACAAAAGGTCCAACCCATCGAGATCGTAATTTACCTGGAAATAACTTGAGGCGAGAATGAAATAAAAGAACTTTCTGTCCCACTTCAAAATTCTTCCTGGAGATCATTTTATCATGAAATGCCTTAGTTCCTGTCTCTTATACACATCTAGATGTGTATAAGAGACAGGTATAGGACTTCAAAAAAATTTTTTCTGGAAATCCTCATAGCATCATTTCTAATCTTCCAATTCTTGCAGTTGAAAGCTTCCTTTGCTCTCAGCAAGCATCCATCTTCCATGTTACAAAGCTTTACTGCCCACCATGCTTTGTGTTGCGAGCTCTACCGGAAGGTGACATGGCTTACCATAGACTAACCTGTATGGAGACATACCAATAGGTGTCTTGTAAGCAGTCCGGTATGCCAAAGTGCATCATTAAGTCGTAGGCTCCAATCTTTTCTGTTCGGATTCACTGTCTTCTCGAGAATGGACTTGACTTCTCGATTTGAAACTTTCAAACTTGACCATAGTTTGTGGGATGATATGACAGTAGACAACTGTGAGGTGATGTCTGTATTTCTTAAGAAGGCTTAAATGATCTGTGCAGAAAGTGTGTCCCTCTATCGCTTATCATGGCTCTTGGTGTTCAAAATCTCGCAAAAATGTTAGATTTCACAAAATCTACAACAACTTTAGAATCATTAGTTCTCGTAGCTTTTGCTTCCACCCAATTAGAAACATAATCCACAGCAAGTATAATGTAAACATTACCAAAAGATGAAGGAAAAGGACCCATGAAATCAAGACCCCACACATCAAAAATCTCAACAACAAGTATAGGGGTTTGTGGCATTTGATTTTTCGCACTTAAATTACCTGTCCTTGGACAACGGTCACAAGCTTTGCAAAATAGATATGCATCTTTGAACAATGATGGCCAGTAGAATCCACAATCAAGAACTTTCAGGGCTGTTCTTTTTGGTTCGAAGTGACCGCCACATGCATAAGAATGACAGAAGGTCAAAATTGAATTAAATTCAGATTCAGAAACACACCTTATTATCACTTGATCAGAACAATGCTTCCATAAAGTATGGGATCATCCCATATGTAATATTTGGCAATGTTTGATTTGTCTCTTTGAGCTCGAGTCAAGTCATGTGGTAGCTTCTTGGTAACTAAGTAATTAACAATATCTGCATACCAAGGGGCTGCTTCATGTAGAGACAGCAATTGTTCATCCGGAAAACTTTCTTGTAATGGCAGTACATCCTCGTCATGGACAATGAGACTGAGATGGTCTGCAACTAAGTTTTCACTTCCCTTCTTGTCTTTGATTTCCAAGTCAAACTCCTGTAAAAGGAGTATCCACCTGATAAGCCTTGGTTTAGCATCTTTCCTTGTGAGCAAGTACCTCAAAGCTGCATGATCAGAATAAACGGTTACTTTAGTACCAATCAAATAAGATCGAAACTTTTCTAAAGCAAAAAATAACCGCTAGCAGCTCTTTCTCAGTGGTAGAATAATTAAGTTGAGCATCATTTAAAGTCCGAGATGCATAGTAAATGGCATGTGGAATTTTGCCAATTCGTTGACCCAAAACGACACCCACAGCGTAGTCACTTGCATCGCACATGATCTCGAATGGATGATTCCAATTCGGAGATTGGATTACTGGAGCCGAAGTCAAGAGTTCCTTCAGTTTCTCAAATGCCTCTTTGCAGTTCTCATCAAATTCAAAGGCCACATCATTCTGTAATAATCTGCATAGGGGCAATGCTATCTTCGAGAAATCTTTGATGAATCTACGATAAAAACCTGCATGATCAAGAAACGAACGAATATCCCGCACACTTGTGGGAGGTGGTAAGGAACATATAAGATCTATCTTGGATTTATCCACCTCTATACCCTTAGCAAAAATAACATGTCCCAAAACTATACCCTGATCTACCATAAAATGACATTTCTTCCAATTCAGAACAAGGTTAGTTTCTATACATCTTTGAAGTATAAGGGTAAGGTTGTCAAGGCATTTATCAAAAGAATCACCCAAAACACTAAAGTCATCCATAAATACCTCAATAATGTTCTCAACATAATCAGAGAAAATACTTACCATACACCTTTGGAAAGTGCCAGGGGCATTGCAAAGACCGAATGGCATGCGTCGATAGGCAAATGTACCGAATGGGCATGTGAATGTAGTTTTCTCTTGATCCTCAGGGGCAATGACAATCTGATTATATCCTGAATAGCCATCAAGAAACCAATAATGAGAATGACCTGCTAATCTCTCCAGCATTTGATCAATGAATGGCAAAGGAAAGTGATCCTTGCGAGTTGCAGAATTGAGCTTTCGATAATCAATACAAACTCGCCACCCGGTTTGGATACGAGTGGGAACTATCTCATTATTGTCATTCTTAACCACCGTAACACCAGATTTCTTCGGAACAACTTGGACTGGACTCACCCACTTGCTGTCAGAAATTGGATAAATCACACCCACATCTAACAATTTCAGGATTTCTTTCTTGACAACTTCCATCATGGGAGGATTCAACCTCCGCTGTGCTTCTCTAGTGGGCTTGGATCCCTCTTCTAACAAGATACGGTGCATGCATACAGCTGGACTAATACCTTTGATGTCAGCGACTGTCCACCCAATAGCCGTTTTGTGATCTCGGAGCACTCAGATGAGTTTCTCTTCTTATAATGGTGCAAGACCCTTTGCTATTATGACTGGCAAAGTATCTTTCTCTCCTAGGAATACATGCTTCAAATGATCTGGAAGAGGCTTAAGCTCCAAGGCAGGTGCTTTCATCACGGAAGGTAGAAGTTTCTCATTAGATAAAGGCAACTCAATGTACGAAACATCATAACTGTTTGTGGTGATAGCTATAGTCTCATCCAAGCTTGCCACAGCTTCCTCCACTTCTTAAGACACTTGTATCAACTTCCTCGATTCTCTGGAATTTTCTGCCCCAATGTGCTCACTAATGGCTACTTCCAATGCATCCTTGCGAGTTAACTCAAAAAGTTGTGGTGCCAAAGAATCAATAACATCAACTGCAAAAACAGAATGCAAGTCACTAGGGTACCTCATTGCCTTAAAAATATTGAAACGAATCACCTCGCATCAAACTCCATGG